>MU270015.1:848215-970931 GCA_021432635.1 Thozetella sp. PMI_491
ACACACGAACGATCTATCCGAGCAGTCGGACAGCGATTGGGACAATCTTTGAGCTTTGGAAGGGGTTGTTGAAGCTCTAAAAAGAGAAAAGAGTCAGGGGGAGCACCGGAGAGCAGCCAGAGCTGGATCAACAGCAGCAAAAGAGCGTGTTTTCCTATAGTTGTTTTTGTTTGAGAGCTTTCAACAAGCGCTCTATCTGCATGCATTTTTACCTAGATTGACCACCGGAGAGCTCGGAAGAGTATATATAGAGGGGGAAAGCCAGCACTAGCAAGCAGCTGATGACCGCTCGAGCGAGCGCAGCGAAAGAGAAAAAGAGCCAGTGTTGGAACAGTAGATTCGCAGCGCTCACTCGCTATAGATATAGGAGCTGGAAGCTCCATGGGAGCCACGTGGGGAGCAACCACGTGATCAAGATAAAAGCTATTTAAGAGCTCTCTAGAGCTCCTAGACTGCTTTCCACCAGATACAGAGAAGACTAGACCAACAGTATAAACCAGTTTTAGCCCTTTATTTTACCCCAGGAATGGGATCCTAGTATTAAACCAACATAGTTAATATAATAGTATAAGTACTATTTTATAGTCTGATTAAGTCTTTCTATTTATCTATTAGACTAAGGGTAATAAGCTATTAATAGTTAGTATTTAGTTTTAAGTTAGGCTATAAGGGCTTTTTAAAAGTTTAAGGTGAATAACTTGTTTTTATCACTTATTAGCTTGTTTAGTAGTTTATAGTTTATAATAATGTTTTTAGTAAATATATAGGCTAAGTCTTTAGTGTTATTAGCTTTTTTATATAAAATAAAGTAGCTATATTTAGTTAGTTTATATATAATAATTAATATATTGTTAAAAGATACTTTAGTTAAGGGTTTTTTTAAGAGTAATAGTTTTATAATAAAGTCTAGGGAGATTAAGCTTTATAACTTTTTAAGGATTAGAAGGGGTTATAGTTCTTTATAGATCTTATACTGATTTACCTTGTTTTTATTATATATATTATATTCTTTAATTACTTTTTTTATAACCCTTTTAGCTCTGAGGAAGTTATAGGTATAGTATAATTATTTTAAGGTCTTAGTAACTCCTTAGTATCTATAGGGGAGGATTTTATATATATTTTTTTACTAGGTTTTATTATAGGGTATTAGAGATATAGATTTTCCTATAGAATTAGTAGACTTTATTTTTCTTTTTTATATCCTTATTAAGGCTACTTTATATAAAGTCTATAAAGTCTTAATTATTAAAAACTTCCTTAATCTTATTAGTCTAGTTAGGGTTTAAAAAGACTTAAAAGGTAGTGTTTAGCTTTTAAGGAGCCTAGCTTAGGCTTTTATCTTTTAGGATTATTAAAATACTTTATATATAAGGTTTTAATTCTTATATATAATCTTCTTTTTAGCTAAGAGTATCTGCCCTAATATTTTCTAGTCCTTTTTTATATATAATTTTAAAATTAAATTTAAAAAAGAATTTAATCTATTTAATTTATTATTTATTAAACTCTTTATTAGTTATAAAATAAATAAGATTTTTATAATTAGTATAAATTATAACTTAGTGTTATACTTTATAAAGGTAAACCTTTTATTCTTTAAGGGCTTTAATAATAACTATTAGCTTTTTATTATATATTTAATAGTTAATTTCTACTCTTTTAAGCTTTTTTAAGAAGAAGGTAACTAGGTATAGTAATCCTTTCTTATTATATTGTCTAAGTTATCCTTTTATTATAAAGTCTAAGGAGTTAGTTTTAACTTTATATAGTTTTACTAGGTCTAGGAGTATAAGTATAGGTTTACTTAAAATCCTTAACTTAATAATTTTAAAGGCTTTACTAGCTTAATTAATTTATTTAAACTTAGTCTTTTTATAGATAAGCTTTATAAATAATAGGGTAAGCTTACTATAATTTTTTATAAAGCAGTAGTAGTAATTAGTAAATTTAAGGAAAGCTTATACTTCTTTTACTATTTCTAGTAGTAGCTAGTCTTATACTACTACTATTTTTTTAGGATTTATTCCTATAAATCTAGGGGTGATTTTAAACCCTAAGAAGATAGTTTTTTTAGTGTAAAACTTACTCTTCTCTAGTTTTATTAAGAGTTTAATATCTTTTAAAGCTTATAATATAATATAAATATATTGTTTATATTTTATTTTATTTTTTAAGTAGATAAGGATATTATCTAGGTAGATAATATAAAATTTATTAATATATAGTTATAAGATATAGTTAATTATAGTTTAAAATATTACTAGGGTATTTTATAGTTTAAATAGTATGACTAAGTACTTATAGTATCTATACTTAGTTTTAATTATTATTTTTTATTCTTCTCTTTTTACTACTTAGATTAAGTTATAAGCTTCTTTTAGGTTAAAATATATTATTATTATAGCTTTTATTAATTAGTCTTATAGTTTAAATATTAGAGGTAATAGTCTTTTATTAGGAATAGTAATACTATTAAGTTATTAGTAGTTAATATATAGTCTTTATTTTCTAGTTTTATCCTTGCTTTTCTTAGGTATAAATAAGATTAAGTATCTTATTAGTAAATTTAACAGTTATATATAACTTTTTTCTAGGTTTTTATTAAGGTATTATTATAAGGCTATAAGTTTCTCCTTGTCTAGTCTATAGATTTTATATAGCTTAAGTTGTTCTTTTAGTTTAATTAGTATATAATAGTTAAACTAATTATATTTTAGTAACCTTATGTTTAATATTCCTTTAAATAGTTTGTTATACTTCTAGTATTCTTTTAGTATTTTATTTAAGGTTTTTATAGTAGATACTTTAGTAATTATTAACATTTTAAAGGTTTTTTTTATAGACTTACTTAAGAGTCTTATATAAGTTATACTAAAGGCTAAGTCTTTTTAAATGTCTTTAGTTTTTTTCTCTAAGATTAATTAGGTGTATTTTTTAGGCACTAGTCTGAAAAATATTTAATTAGTTATCTAGTTAATTCTTAGGTTATTCTTTTACAACTATAATATCCCTAGAATTAAGTAGTATAGTTTAATTTTTATAATATTAAAGGTTATTTCTTTGTTATATATACTATAGGCTAATATTAAGAGGGGTATAATCTTTATTATAATATCTTCCTTTTTATATTAAGCTAGTTTTCCTTTTATAATATATAGGTAATATATAAATTCTTTTTTATTCTAAGGTAGTTATAGTTAGTTAATAACTTTTAGTGATATATAGTTCCCTTAGGATTTACTATTAATTATTATAGTAATATTATATTAATTATTAATAATAAAAATATAAGTAAATAGTTTTAAGTTAGGGCTAATAGTTATTATAAGAGTCTTTATCTCTAGGTTGTTTTATTAACTCTTTATAAGTGATATCTATTGTTTTTTATCTGGTCTTATCCTAGGGTAAGTTATAAGTGTTGGCTTTTCTTTATAGGGTATAGTTTATATTATATAGGGTTTTTAAGCTAGGGCTTAAGTCTTATGTTAATAAATTATTCTTATATATATTTTATAGCTTTAATTTATTCCTTAGTTATTTATAAGCTGGTAGGGTTTTCTTTTATAAAAGTATATCCTTATGTTTTTCCTTAGTGTTATTATATAGTTTTTTCTATATAGTAATATAAGTATATTATAAAAGTATATTATATTATACTTAGCTTATTCTTATAATATATTAAGAATTAAGGGTTTAGCTTAAAGGTAGCTTATCTATTATATTAGTCTTTTATTTCCTAATACTTTATTTCTTTTTATAAGTATAAGTTATTAATCTGTTATATTTTATACCTAATAGGGAAGAAATTATACTTTAATTTATCTATAATATGTGTTTTATATAGTATAATATATTATATCTAGGTAATTTCTTTATAGTGTTTATACTAGGGGCTTATTTAAGGGTTATTTTAATAATTTAGTTGTTGGTTGTTTTTTAAGGAGTTATAGTATAAAACTCTGTCTATAAGGAATAATATATGTTTCCCTCTTAGGATTAAGTCAAGTTTAATCCTTAGATACTTTTAAACTATAAATAGGGATATATTATATAATTCCTTTATTAGTTCTTCCTTAATTTTTAATAGACTATTAAATTCTTCTCCTTATTATTTAGGTATATAAAAGGCAAGTTATTTGTCACTTTTTTTATAGATATAAGTCCTAATAGGAGAGTTGTCTAACTATATCTTTTAAGCTTTTTAATTATTATAATATATTATTATAAAGTATTGTTTAGGATAGTCTAGTTATTTAGATATAAGTATTAAGATATTTAGTTTTAAGAGTTTCCCTAGTTATTATATACTAGTAGGTTTTTATTTTATATATAAGGTACTATCTTTAATATATATATTATATCTAGAGTTATTTAGGTTTATAAATTAATATTTCTTTTTATTTTTAAAATAGTTATTATATAATTTCTATAGCTAATAGTTTAATCTATTGTCTTAATTCTTTATATATTTTAAAGATAGTAATATATAAGAGAGTAAGTACTTTATATAGTAAATATATATTATTGTTTTTCCTTAGTCTTAAATATAACAGACTTCTTTGCTTTAATATTTTAAGTAAGTCTTAGCTTTATTTATTTTATAAGGTTTGTCTAGTTTATAATATATAATTAGCTTTAGTTTTTATATAGTTAGGATTATATTATTTCTAGCTAGTAGTAGTAGATAGTCTGCTTTTATTATTATTTTAGGGTATAGTATAACTTCTCTAGTTACTAGTCTACTTAGGATTATATATTATTCTAGAGATAGTTCCTCTATTAGTATTATAATATAAGTATTGCTAAGATTTATAATATTATAGATTAGGTTGTTTTATATAACTATACTAAAGGTTTAAACTAATTTATATTATATTAGATTAGCTGACTACTTTTTAAGTATTAGTTTTTAACCTATTTTTTTTAGCTATTTATATATATTAGTATAGTATCTCTTTTTTTAGTAGTTATAATACTTAATATCTTTAGGGTCTTGTTTTAGTTTTTATTATATTATATTTAAGTCTATAAGTCTTATATAAGTCCTATATATTATTATCTAATAGTTTTAATATTAGTTAATAGATTATTTAAACTAGTTGTTTTATTAAGGTCTTTTAGTATTAGCTAATTATTAGGGTTTTTATTGTTATTTTTCTATCCTTTATTTATATAGTTAATTATTAATATAGGTTATTATTTCTATATATAATAGGAAATCTTTTAAGGGGTTAAGCTTTAAAACTTTATCTTTAACTTTATTTTTAAGTCCTTAGTAGAATAGGAATTTCTTAGTTTTATTGGTGTAGTCTAAGAGTAAATAGAGTTGTTAAAATTCTACTATGTACTAGACTGTAGAACCTTTTTATTTAAGTTAATATAGGCTTTGTTTTTACTAGTGTTTCTTATTTAGTTCTTAAAAGAGGGATTTTAGGGCTTATTTATATCTTATGTAAGTTATAAAGATGTTATAAGTTTTAGGTTAGAGTTTTAAAGTAAATCCTTTTTTAAAGAAGTCTATAAGGTATAGTTTAAACTATGCTAGTACTCTTTCTTTTAGGAATAAGCTGGTATATACTACTTTTTTATATTTATTTTAAAAGCTATTAGTATAAAAGTAGTAATAAGCTCCTATTTAAGCTAGGTAGCTTTTTAGGTGTTTGTAGATATTATTAAAAGGCTAGGGTTAGTTAAGCCTTAGCTTTTCTTATCCTTTAATAAGAGTTATAATGATATTAGTAGTAGTATATATAGTATATAGATTACTTTTAAGTTGGGGTATTTAGGTAGTGTTAGTATATAGTTTGCTAATAAGTTTTTTTATCTAGGTAAGGTCTCTCTTTATACTAATATATTTAGTATTATCTCTATTATTATCAGTATCCTTTATTTCTTAGTTAAGGCTATGTTAAGTAAAGGCCTTTTCCTTTTTCTTATTAGACTTGCTAGAGTTATAGCTATTAGTGGATAGGGTGTTTTTACTAGATATATTAACTATAAAATATTATCGATTATACTTGTCTTATCCTTTAAAAGAGAGTAATTAATATGTTATAACACTAAGATCCTAAGGTTAATATTCTTAATATATAGGAGATTCTTTCCTAAGGTAGGGAGGGTAGAGATAAGTGGAGTATTAATTAACTAAGGGGTGTAGAATCTAAAGTATAAGTTAAGGTAGCTTGAATAGAGTAATTATTAAAGAGTAAAAGCTAACTAATCTATCTAGGTAGAGACTATGGTCTTATATACTAGGTTGTTCTTCATAGCTCACTTATTCCAAGGAGTATTAGTGATCCAGCTTACCTAGTGATCTAGATCACCACTAAGCCTTTAAGAAGATGATCCTTTCTTATTAGTAAAACATCTGCGTGGGTGCCTAAGGCATCTATTAAGGGTTTTGCCCTTGTTGACCGCTGGGCCTAAGCGCTAGGCCTTGTTGGCGGTTGTGGGGAGGTGGCTGATGCCTTGATCGTAATAAATATTTACGATTAAAACAAGATATTAAAGCTAAAAATACTATAAATCCTAATATATCTTTTAACGAGTTAAATATAGATAATATAGATATTTATAGTATTTTAGACAATAAATCTAGCTTAGAGGATAAGCTATATATATAGCTGGAAAGCGTTGAGGAGGAATATATACTATACTTTAAAGAGTGTAATAAGGGCTTTAAAACAGAGCTACTTATATAGTGGAAAACTAATAGCTACTGATTTCTTATACTAGTTATATTAGCTAAGTGATATTTAGCTATACTAGCTATCTTAGGTAGTTAAAAGCGTCTTTAGTATAGGGGGTAATATTATTACTAAAGCTAGGAATAATTTATACCTAAAAACAGTTAAACAGCTTATTTTACTTAAAAGCTAGGGAATTAAAGATATAGCTGAGTTAAAGGCTTTAATAATAGAAGAGGAAGAAAAAGAATAGTTTATTAGTTTATTAGTTTATTAGTTTATTAGTTTATTTTCTTAATAAAAAAGTCTTAGTATTTTTTTAGTATTTTTGCTGATAAAATTAATTAGTATTAATTAGTATTAATTAGTATTAATATATACTCTTACTAATTAATTAATTTTCCAGCCCTAGCTGTCTACGATCTTAATGTACGTAGCCGTACAGAGATTAATAGCTGGGCAGCTGCTGGGCAGTTATAGCTATCTGCTCGTTCGTAAAGCTCGAAGTAGTTAGTCTGATCTATAGTTAGGATCTGTGGCTATGACACTAAGAGCTATTATTATTACTCACTAACTAGTTCTTTTATATACAGAGCTTATAATAGCTTATAAAGTTAATAAAGTACTTAGCAAGCATAAGAGGGTTAAATATACACATGTATAGCTTAAAGGGTCCCTTACGGTTCAAGAAGCTGTAAAGATACTTGAATAAATATATAGATAACTAGTTAGCCAGTGAATTACATAGTAGGGGCTAGGGGGGGGGCTGTGCAAAGAGGGGTACTATAAAGCTATAGTGCTCTAAGGGGTGTAGAAAGCTAGACTATATGATCTATATATTCCTAGAGGCTATAATAGCTTCTGATTCCTCTGTCTGTGCGAAAATGTGGTTGATTAGTAGCATTATGGTGTAAATATAGATGTTTTTAGTATGGGGGTGGTAGAAAAGTGATCCACTGCAGATCACGGTTCTATACTGCTTTGAGGAGACTTTATTTGTAAGGTATAGCTATAAGTGGCCAAGAATGCAGCCATTAAAGGCCTGGGCAAGAGCTTATGTCGTGAGGATCTATCCTTCTTTACTGTCCCTTAGTAACCACTAAGGCTATTATGATATATATAGTGCCACGCCTAGAACAACACCATTGAAGAATAATTTTGAAGAGCCATTTGGGGGGGATCGATTTTATATCCTTCCTTATTACCCCCGAGAAGCCCTGTCATTAGTTCCCCGTTTAAGACATCCATGGACATCGCCCATAAGTCTGGCAGGAACCCATCAAGACAATTCCATAGTTATAAAGCTACCATAGAAGACCCTATAGACGAGACAGCCACTTTACTCGACACTACCATAGACAGTCCCCAAGAACTCCATTCTTCTCATTGAAGCCGAAAGCAGCTCAAGACCAACTCTCTCATATTCCACAAGCAAACATCAGCTGCTCGTTTAACGTGCTTGGGGAGCATACAGACACAGAGGAGCCGCCAGCAAGCTATCACAGCTGTCTAAGTTCACCTCAAGCAGAAATAGCAGAAGCGCAATGGACACCCCATCCTCTCTACTAGTCCATCATAGGCGTTCTAGTCCGCCTCGAGACCCAACCAGACCAGCTCGTCCTCTTCCATCTGGCCAGGTAGCTTCATCGCTGGCTTAGTCGTCTAGCTCAGTGCATGAGAGTTCTGCCCCGACAATATCCACAGGTGGCTTGACTTCGCTACCGCCGCCTCTCTTCACCTTGTTTTACTATCTAAGGCGACTTTACCTTCTTTATCTTCTTCGCCGGCACATTCTTACCTAAAAGCTGTCCGTTTTCTGAAGAGGTTTTGCGCTCGACAGGACGTCCCAGATCAATGCCAGGCAGCACTTGCGGCTGTTCTTCTTTTTCCCTCCCTAGGTTGTAGCCGTACAACTCTCCAATTATAAATTTCTCCACATAGAGACTGGAAAGGGTTGATGCAACCAATTGCGCATCGGAGCCATCGTGGCAGCAGCGAATGGAGGCTGCAAGATGATGACCTAGGCAGACTTCTCACCTTGAGCTGCCATGGCAGAGGACTGCGCTCAATGCTGCTCAGCGGCTTTTACGATCCCGACATAGATTGCAGCGCTGTCTCCGCTTGGCTGCAAGGATCTCTCGTGGCAATCGACAGATTATCGCGGCATGATCCTATAATGCTTGGACGCATGCTTATTGATCGATTGCCAAAGATCGCCAAGGATTTCGTTCCTGTGGCTTGGGGCTACAATTCTGGGACTGCAAGGGACGGGGACAAGAAGACCTCTTTGTTGAAACGCATGGTGACATGTCAACCCTGGCCTTGCGCCAAGATCGCTGCCCACCATTGGACCTCGTCCAAGCTCGCATGTACGCACATCCTGCTGCGGTGGAGATGCCGGCGCCGGTCATGACCACGATGCGACGGTCCTCACCGGACCTGATTTAGTCGGTACCACCCGCCAAGCTCCGCTCCGAGAGGGTCTCGGGGGGCGTGTTGTCGTTGACGATGAGTTCTCCTGGCCTATTTTGCGTCGCCCTTCGCGGCCTCTGTTCTTGTGGCACTGCTCCTTGGGGTTGTGTCGTCGCCGACGGCCTATCTTTGCGGTATAGGGTAGGGCGGAGGGAGAGAGGGGCGCGTTGCTGAACCAAAAGTTTGCTCAAGAGGCAAGCGGAAATCCGCGGTGGGTTGGGCGCCTGGAGCTCCCGGTTCTCTCGCGAGGAGGGGCTGAGCGTGTGTGGCTGAGAACGCACGGAGCAAGATCAATGCGAGTGAAACAATAAAGCAGTCCGGAACGACAAAGTCGTGGTATTTATCTCTCAATCTGGCTGATGTCTGCCTGCCTTTTGGTCGAAAGAGGGGGAGCAAGACACCAGCCACTTGGTTTGGTGCGAGGACGGCCTTCCGGCTGCCTGAAATTTCGCCTCGGTGGGACGTTGACGAACTTTATCTTTATCGATGCGGGGGCTTGGCTTCTAGAAGTGCGTTACGAGCGAGGCGCATCATGGAGCTGTAGTAGTGTGTTCCACGGGGGGGTTCCTTCCTGCGAGCCACCTAAAACAAAGGACCGCTCGGACAGCCGCGGCTGCCCTGCACGCCTAACCACATCCTCTGCCATATACCTCGTAGGATAATTTCTGCGCATCGATGACTTCATTCAAGGCGGCATGGGTTTCGGCGCTGGCCACTGCACTAGGATAACAGATAGAACTAGAGCGCATCAAGAGTGGTTAGACGGTAATCCTACGGACCTAGGCAAGGCATCGAACGTATTGAGGGGCATGGACAAATGCGAGACATACCTCTAAGTCCTAGACGATAGTGATTGCCCTCCCTATAAAAGTTGACCATCCTCGATAGTCATTAGGCTTGTAGAACCCCGGCATGAGGGCCTCTGGAGAACCTAGACCTTGTGCTGACCAGGGCGGTGATCGCCTTACTAGGCTCGCATTCATACCATCACCGCATCCAAGCCCCTGGCCCTCCTCACAATGGCTCCAAGTGAAAATAACCTGTGGGATCGCCACGCGTGTACTTATCAGTAAATCGATGCCCTCTCCTGTGAATGACATTTTAGCGCTATGGCCCACAATCGTGGCGGGGCTACCGCTTGCCTATCTTATGAAAACCATTGGGGGCCTGGGGCTGTGCTGCGAAATGGGGGCCGGTTACCACATCGCGAACCCCTGCCAGAGGCCTCAAAATTAACTAGGGAGACATACTCCTACAAAAGCCCATTCTTGCCGTGGTTGGCCGTCGCGCATTATTCCTGAAAAATAGTAGCTGCACCCGCTCAGGAGCAGACCTTGAGAATGAGAGCAACCGCTCAAATCCGTGTCCTGGACCTGTTCCCGCTTGGTCCAGGCGAAGACGAATCAGCGGCCATCCAGTGCGAAACTCGCTCTATCCAGCTATCCCAAGACGAAGCACCCGAAGCGTACGAGGCTCTCTCGTATGTGTGGGGCGACCAGACTGCACTGGTGCCCATACACATCTCCGGGCAAGAAGTCCTCGTGACCCCAAGCTTGCTCGCGGCCATCCGGCGGCTCCGGCTACGAGACCGGAGGCGAACGCTGTGGATCGATCAGCTCTGTATCAACCAGTGGGATAACAAGGAGAAGGCACAGCAGGTGCGCCTCATGCGCAACATTTACTCCAGCTGCAGCCAGTGCACGATATGGCTCGGCGAGATCCCGCAAGACAAGGGTTTCTCGCTCGCCGACGCCGCTGCTGCTATTGATATTATCGACTACATAGCCTCTGCGTCCCGCCTCAGGGCAGACCGTGTGTCTTTCCTTACCCCGGCATGTCTGGCGGATGATACGCCGGCGTCGGCATCGAGCCTCGAACGTGCCGTGACGGCGCTGCAGTACTTCACGTTTGTGCGCAACCCTTGGTGGCGGCGGCTCTGGACGGTGCAGGAGGCTGCTCTTCCGGAAACCGCGGTGGTGGTCTGGGGCTCGCTGCGCGTTGATTGGGACACCCTGCGCCGGGCTTCTCAGGTGTGGACCGGAAGCGAAGGCTACGTGCCGGAACCCGTGTGGAAGCTTATTATACTTTCGGCGCGCAACCAGGACGCCTTTTCGGGTTTGATGGTATCCGTGATCTGGCTAGATGTTTCTCGCAGCCGAGGCGAATGCCCTCTATTTCTCCTGCATCGGTGGCGCGGCCGGGAGGCCAGCGAGCCTCGGGACAAGATATACGGCCTGCTGGGTCTGCTCGGCTCCACGGACGGCCTGACCGCCTCGAAGAACTGCGACTACGACCTGCCCATCGACCAGGTCTACTCCGCCATGATGGTAGATCTAATCGTCGACGAGGGAGGCCTGCGCCCGCTCGTTGCCGATCCCAGATCCGAGCCCGACAGGGCCACACCCAACATGCCGGGTTGGTCACTCGACATGAAAGGCTGTCCGCAGTACGGCACGGACTGGTACCACCTATACGGTTACTACCAGTACCGCGCGAATCAGGGGCTGGAGCAGATGGATCTCGCTGCCTTCCGATCTCAGGCGGCGCAGGCCGGCTACAAGGTGCTGGAAATGAAAGGGGTTCTGGTTGACCGGGTGCGCGAAGTTCACGAAGCGCGGATGCTCAAGGAAGGAGTGTACGTAGCAAACGAGCCTTTTCGACACAACTTGTCGGCTTGGCTCGCTTCCCTTGCGGCCTCCAAGGCAGATGAGGCGGGTGAGGCGGAGCAACACGACCGCCGGGAGGAATTCGCCAGGCTGGTGCTGGGGGACGTGGTCAGAGACAGTAACCAGTACCCCGAACGCACACCCACTCGAGAGGACATCGAGAGCGTCGCAGCATTCATGCGCGGGGAGCAGATCGAGCCGGTGCTCCAGATGAGCATATTCGGCATGATACGGAACCAGGCCTTCTTCGTCACGGAGCAGGGACGCATCGGCCTAGGCCACCTAGACACCCACCCGAGAGACGAGATCTGGATCTTCCGCAGCGGGCAGGTGCCCTTCATGCTCAGGGCGCGTGGCCGGCCAACGGAAGCATCCTCTGACTCAGCCGAGTCAGATTACCAGTTTGTCGGGCGTTGCTACGTGCAGGGCATAATGTACGGCGAGGCTCTTCAGCGCCCGGGACTTGAGAGACCTGAGGAGCGGACGGTTCGGGTGCACTGAGGCGGCACGCCTGGATCTAGAATCAGCGTGCAGAGGGGCGATGGATAGGTGGTGGGTGATGTGTAAAGGCAAAAGACGCTCGCGTCTATAAATGTACATATTAGGGACGCAGACCTAGTTGTAAATATATCACCGCTAATTGTAAACAGATCTTGGGGTGCGTTGCACATGGCCAATCCACCATTTGCTGGCTAGATATATTTCCACTAATGTCCAGATTCTGCACGAGGAAAACTAGTGTGGTGTTCATCTGATAAAAGCCGACGACTGTTGTTAAAAAATGAGAATACAGCTACAGCTCAAGCTCACGTCGGAGCAAAGCCGTTCCTGTTTACGGCATATATTATTTATATCCAGCGAAGAGCTAGGGTGATTTGGAAAATCAATTAAATGGTACGTTGAATAGCGTCCTATCACCCGGAACCTACTAGCTCCTGATGTCCTCCCCCTTGCTGTTCTCTCCGTCACGAAGCAATCCTCATCATCTTGAGGCCCAAGGTTATGGCTAGAACTTCATCTTCTCCAGCGGCCTGACATCTTCGGCCAATCTTGGCTGATTCTGGCGTTCCACGGGAGGGTTCATCTCAAACCAAGTCTCGCAGAGAGAACGCTGTGTACGACCCTTTTCTCTTGCCTCTCACCGCTATGGTTGCTCAGCTGGCAATTTTGAAACCTCCGGGACGACTAGTTGGACAGCTGAAGTGCTGGCATTGCCGTAGCCCCATGAGCACCATTTCGCGAGCGACCTACAGTTTCAGGGAATTAAACCCTACAGGCGAACTTGGACGGCAGCACGTACTTGTCATCGGAGCCCTCGACTTTAAAAGTTTTCCTGCTCGCCCAGGGAGATAGAACTACCAAAGCCTCAGCTATCAATGCCCTCGGGATACGCATCGCCATGCAGAGTGCCAATGTCGGCGTCGCTGCCCGGCTTCTGCGCTTCTGGGCAGGAAGCACCCTCATTGGTCCGCGTTGAAACAAGACCCTGTTAGTCGGAACGAGATCCGCGTCCCGATGGTCGACATCACTGCCGAGCGACTTGAATATCTGCCCCGAAAGCGACAGGGCGGGAATCGTCCTGCGGTCCTCCTTGGCTTTTTTGAGAGCTTTATAAGACAAGCGAACCCCCTTTCCCTTGGCCGCCTCCATTTCGCGCTGCCGTTCCTCCCTCAACTCCTGCTACTCCTCATTCTAGCGCAAGACATACTTCCTTTCTTGGCGTACTTCTTTCCACTCGTAGTAGTAATCAACATCAAATCCATCATATAATCTCTCCAGCCCCTCGTCCCTAGACTGGCAAGCGCAGTCCAGGTCGTCTCCATCACACTGGCAATCCTGCTTCTCCTCGGACGGCCCGAACGAGCCTTCCTCCTGTGTTTTGCCTTTCAGACAGATCGGAGAGATGCTCATCAAATTCCCAGGGATGGCCGCACCTTACCCCAGTTGACAGCTAGATCAGATCCCCTCTAGGATTCTACATAGTGCCCCAGCTGGGAAGATTGAGCTGCGCAGCAGAAACTAAGATATTCTACGACACCATCGCAAAACCCTGCTGGCAGACCAGTATCTAGTCTGAAATGGAGGAATCTCCATCCAGTACCCGGCCGATAAGGCTCTGAGAACATTACCTGGTCACCGGTGGATGGAAAGGATAGAGAATTGGAACGATCTCCCCTTCCTCATATCTTCGGGGGTTTAGATTCTATGCAGTCCTTCAGAAAAGCATGATGCAACGCCGCCGGTGATACGGCGTCATTCTCGCCGAGGACTGGAACAGAGACGCTCTCTAGTTGGGGCTGCCCGGCGCCTTTGGTTGGAAGAGTGGGTAGGGGGCCATGCAGCACCTAGCGGCGCCGGAGGAGCGTATTCTGGTTCGTGGTGTGCTGTGCATTCGGCAAGCCTTGTGGTCAGCAACCTTTCGCATGCCCTGCATATGAAAAGCCACCTACCCTGCAGGAGCTGTGTGCCGGAGCCAACCCCCCCATAGAATGCTCCACCCAGAAGTAGCTTTTGGCAGACACCACATCCCCAAAATACCGACCCTAGTGCCTGCCTTGAGCTAGGCAGGTATCAAATACTAGCGTAATTGACAAAATTGTAACCAACGTCACCAAACCTGTTTTTATCTCCTAAAACTTGACCGAAGGTGTCCGTGCTTCTCACTAATCCACTAACATTGTTCTTATTTATATTAGCTAGAGCTTTAAAACTGGTTTTTTTTTAGTGTAGTATCAACTTGTAAAGGTGAAAAGAGGGACTGGAATAGGTTTTATCTTAGCAATAGGTTGCAGGCAAGGAAGTTGTTTAAGGTCTAAGATAGCTTGTATGGCAGCTGCTCTCTTATCCTTGTGGGCATGGCCTATTGGAGAAAGGTTGATGTTGATTAAGTTAGCTGTAATAACTTTTTCTAAAGCTTCTATACCGTGGTATGGCTAAAGCTATCACAAGCTTGCTGTGGTGTGGCTAAACCGTACTGTGACTATATATTGTTAGGAGTATATGATTGTACAGTAGTAGCCTTTGTTAATTTACTAGGTGTTAGTGTTATATATGACGCTGGTTGTGGCTTGTCAGCCCTAATAAGCTCTATATACAAAGCTAGGGAGCAGGTCCAATATGAGGCTCTGTGAGCCCTGAGTGGCTGTATCTGTCAACGAGAAGTAGATCAATTTTAATCATTATTGGATTTTCACTGTGCTTAAAGATACTAGGCATGGTATCTCTTATGTAGGTTGATGGTTTTCATTTTTTTTTCTCGGTGTGCAGCGCAACTTTTGAGGCTTGCTGTAGATAAATTACCTTGCATAATATACAAAGCTCTGACTTGCTGGAGCGACCCAGGCTTACAGATCCCTTATTATTACCTGAAAGTTTATTGCTAACGTGCCGGTATAGAATCTAGCGGAAAGGGACGTATAATCCTGAAACTAGGTCAGCTTCATCAGCCCCAACTCTGGCCAATACCCTGTCGCATTTATCATCTGGGTGTGTCCCATATCAGCCCCCTCTACATACGTGGTCAATGCTTCAATAGGAAATAACCAGAAACCGACAGCAGATTCCACATGCCTCGAGCTTTGATTGGGATCGCCTTCTAGACCCCACCCCCTTTCTTCTTTCTGGAGCCATTCGCTTACCCCTTCAAGATCGTGAACTTGGGCAGAGTATCTAAGAGGCACGAAAGCAAAAAGATACCGGTGCTGGGTGTGGGGCGCGGAAATCTCTAAATTCTGGCAGCTGATGCCACTGGCGGACCATGACTCGCGGATCCGCATCCCCGACGTATATGCTCCCCAAGTCCTTCGCAACCGGGCGAGGATCAAGCCGACGCTCAAAGACTGGGGTGCGTGTCATAATAGGAAAAGAAAGATTGTAGAACTTTCGTCGAAGGCCCAGCCCGCTTTGTAACCCATAGTTTTGGCGTCCGGCTGATGGCATAAAGACGAAGAATACCCCTCGGAGCTGCGCTAAAGTTGCCACAAACGCTGGTCCAGCTTCAGTGTCCAGATCGGCAAGGCTAAAGCGCGTAAAGCCCCGACTGTTTAATGTGTGAAGTCCTATTGCTAGATTCAAAAGGCCGACGTGCAAGGGGTCAAAGACGACCTTCAAATCGTGTAGAAATTTCGGGAAGATTTCCTTGGTAGAACCCGTTATATCCATTTCGAAATAGTCAAACTCGGGGTTGAGGTACATTTTCGCGGATTTACATCGCCGTTCTGGCGAATTTGAGAGAGGCTTGTTTAAGAAGGTGCAGGGGAGATGGACTCGATGGAACCGCAGGGCTGCTTCTCTGGATTCGCTGTTGACGTGAAGGAGTTTGCTCAGCAACTTGTATCCGTCCACATAAACGCGATACGCCTCCAACGATTCAGCCACTTTCGAGTTCTGGGTGGTGAGACTTGGTCTTATGAGACGGTGGCGCCGTAACGCAAGTTTCCATATGGGAAGCCGGAGTTCGGTTGGAAGCTGAGGAAAGAAGGTGAAGGACGCACTCCATGTGGATGTATCATCGGGCTAGAGGATTCGCGGATATTGCGATTGCGACACAACGGGCTGGGTATCGTATCGCTCGCTGTGGTGTGCGATTTGACATCGCAAGGCAAGTGAAGAAATTGGTCAGTTAACGATAGACGTTGGAATAAACCGTAGACTACGTCCCTCAGCCGAGGTTGCGGTCATGGTAATGAGGTCAGCTTCAGTGGCCATGAACAGCACAAGAATAAAGCTCGGAATTTTAATTGGCTTAGCGCGCCTCGTGACGCCGTGTGGCATTTTTGTTGGGCGACCAGCATCGCTAGACCAACAGTTTCAGGAAAACGATCCGTTGGTGTGCTTAGGAAGAGGTAGATTAGCCCGGAAGCCGTCCAACAGTGTGTGATCTGATCCTTTTATGTGCTTGCTGGCAGTGGCAAACATCGTTCGTGACGCCGTTGAAAATCTTTTCTGCGGCACAATTTAGGATGATCGTGAACATGGTAAGCTGCTCACTCGACACAGCCTGTAAATTGTACGTGATCTTCGTCCGACCAACGTTTAATATTGGAGAAATGCCTTATGCCGGGCATCCGGCAGCCTGACCTAGGAGGATGAGCTCTATTCACACCTGTAGAGATATATACCTGCTTTATTAAAGACTCTCAGGTAACACCTAGTGTCTATAATCCTAGAATTTCTCTAGATAAGTTATGAGCAGACCGGGTTCGAACTGACAATCAATCGTAGCGGGCTGTTCCAGTGCAACGTCTCTACTATAAACTTGCTGTATATAAATCTATCTGGATAACTGAAGAAATAATCTTATGAGAAAAATGAGGGATGAATCCTGTGGCCTTTCGATTAGTATCATTAGTATCCAAGGAAGGTGAGTTTTTCCCTATTCAAGGTAGATCATAATTACTGACCAGTCTTCTATTTCTTCACCTTCCGATACCATGTGAATAGACTCTCTAGCCTGAACTAGCCCGTACGTCTCGCCTAGAAATTTCAGACGTTCCTTGGCAAATAATTTCGCAGGTAAAGGTGCTAATTCCGACACTGCTATGGTAGATAAAGGCCAAATGAGGCATCTCGCCGACAAAGAGGGCCGTTCTGACAGCTCAATTGAATAAGGAACGCCATAGAGAATGTTGAATATGGTGTCCTCGGCATCATAGGTCGCCTGTTGTTGTATTTGTGGCCACTCGAGGCCTAATGGGGTTTCGAGCGGTGGTTCGTCGGGACCTATGTTACCTCGAGAGCTCAGTGCGCTCCATAAGTCCTCGTACAAAAACAGCCGCAGCAGACGAAGATTGTTCCACTGTCTCGCTATCATCCGCGACGGATATATGGTGACGCAATCTCTGTATGCGCAAATCCGGCCCGGCAAGCTCGAGATGTCGAGCACTTGCACTGGCGCCGCCTTGCCAAGATCATCTAGCAGCGAACCCATCTCACGATTTAGGTCGGTAATCTTCCACACAAATTCGGCAACCGAAATGTCCTTCCTGCTTGCGCGTAGGTTGGCAAAGCTGTCCAGCACACTCCCCACTCGTATGGATGCGGAATCCCCGAAATTTGCTAACCGGGCGGCGTGCTTCTGTAGAAGGTCCAGCTCTGGTAGCGCCCTGATGGACCGATGTGCGCAGCTGGTGAGGATATGCCCGCGTGCATGAACATACATATGCCAACCTAGCGATTTGTCGAATTGACGTTCTCCTCTAAGCCGCAACAGCACCGCACACCCCTGGACATGGGCATTCCAGCCGACCGGGCTCTGCCGGCCGCGGAAGACCAGGGCTTCGAAGAGGCTCAGGAGCAGGACGGATAGAAGCGTGCTATCGAGGGTAGCGAGCCGCGGAGAAGATAAGGCTGCATTTGTGTGGGTGAGGGCTTTGACGTAATGGGTGTGGGCGAGGGGAAGGAGGGTTGGTAGACTGAGGTTTTCAGAGAGGAGAACGAGGGCGGGGGCAGATAAAGCAAGGGTGAGGTGATTGGCGTGCGGTAATGTAGAGTAGAGCTCGGGGAGGTAGCTGAAGGGACTTGCGTGGGCGTAGGCGTGCATGAAATAAGTGGAAGCGATATCATCAGGACTTATCGAGAGGCTACGGATGCCGAGAGGGTCATCCTCGTGAGGCATTTTGGTTTCTTCACACCGGCTCAAGGTCGGAGAGAAGGACAGCCTTTCCTCACATGCGTCTATCGATGGGCTTAATGTGTACCCGGAGATAGGAGGTGGGATTTCCCGAGCAGGGGAATGCGGAACCGTCGTGCAGCCTCCTAATTTGGACCCCGGTGCACCTGCTCTATCCCTTTGTTGACGCCGTCGGGCTTTGAGGGCTACAGCGCTAGTTTCGTCGCGGAGTCGCAATGAGAAACCGTCTCGATAGCCGGGACAAACTCTCTCGGCTCTTACGCATTGAGTGCACTGCGGAAGCTTAAAGTCACACTGTTACGGCTCAGCTACGGGTCTCACAGAGGGTATGTATGGCGGTGGGATGGACACGGCATACTCTGCGCCTCTTCTCACGGCATGGCTCACATGCCTTTGACGGCATACCGTTGAAGCCCATGTCTCAACGTAGCGCATGCGACGATTTTTGATGTTTGGGTTCGTGAATTCCTGTCGATCGTCAATCGTCGGTCCCAAAGGTCGAGGTCAATTCGTCAGCTTCTCGGTAGAAATTACTGTTTGGGGAGGAAGCTTCGACGGCTACAATGTATGTGGCCTTGCTGCGCCTCAGCAATGCGAAAGCATTTTGCGCGTCGAAAGAAATGCCTATTTGGGCTTAGAGCTTCCCACACCTGCCGGCACGCGTCATCTGGCTGACCGACGTTAGGCTTTTCGGTATATTGCCCTAGACTAAACCACATCCAGTATTTGGCCTAGCATGTAACGCCACCTCGGCGACTGTTGCCAGCTGGCACTAATCTTAACACAACAACTAACCACTATTTTACACGGCTTAATCCCCTTAATTAATGGTTAATGTTATATATAACGTTCCCAGACCGCTATATTACAAGGCTAAATCGCCCCTTCTCCAGAAGGAGTATCTCATATGTAAGCCGTCAAAGTATGAGCTTCATCGCCCTTCAAGTTAAATCTTCGTATCGTATATAAGCTACTAAAGCGTTATTTTCAACGCTTAATGGTCCCTCTTCGAGAGCGTTGCGTGACATATAGGCTACTAAATCGCAGTTTTAAAGGGCTTTGTGCTAGTATTTAACGGTAATAGCCCAGCTGGCAGCTGTGGCTGGTTGGCAGTGCCCGCGAGGCCAAATGCTTTAACTGCTAGATATGGTCTAGTCTAAGATGATTTACCGATAAGCCTGGGGCGATTTAACACCCTCGCTGGCTGACAGTCGATGAAATTGCCCTTTTAGGCGAAATCGTCGCAATGGATCCTTCTACTTCCACGTCACCAAATATACTGCTATGTCTATCCACCATGCATCAAGCAAGGCTTTTATTGGAGTTGAATATACCCTGTATTGATTATTAGAAGTCGATTGTGGCTCCCAAAGGGGCAAAAGCTTCGCAAGGGCTCAGGTAAGGCTACGAGAGCCAGAAGGGTGGCTGTTTTGAAGCCGGCACTAGTACGGCCCTCGCATGGCAGATTATTTCGTTTTTCTGGTGGGTCTGCAAGGACGACACAGGATCATCGGAGCAGCCGTGCGAGTGTATATATATCGCCATGCCGATTCAATTTGTGACGATCAAAAGAAACCTATCACACTTACAGCTCTCTTTGCTTGCTCCGCGCTCTAATTAAGTTCTATGCATCTGTCCCCTATCTCGCCTCCTTCCTCGCTCAGCCTTGTCTAGATTATCGAGATGCCGTTGCAATCTAAGTATCCACTCTGCCTTCTGGCCCTTCTGACAATCGGGGCGGCCGCCGCTCCTGTAACTGCCAATTCGACCGAAGCGCAACTTCTGGCGAACCCAGATTTTGGACCACAGCCTGGGAAGTCGTCACTGTTCAGCACATACTACGGTCTCCCGCCCCCTTTCCCAGCCAACGTGACCGTCCCTATCTATCCCACCAAGGACGGCCTCCCAGCGCCTGACGATGAGTTGTGGCAGAATCTTCTAGCCGCTGAGTGGATTATCTTCTCTTTCTACCAATCTGGTGTCGAGGCCTTCAACACATCCAGCTTTACCGACATCGGCTTCCCCAACACGACGTACCAGCGCATCATGGAAATTCGAGACAATGAAGCTGGCCACCTGCGCATCTTCCAAAACCAGATCTCAGCCACCTCTGTCAAGCCAGGGCCGTGCGAGTACCAATTCCCTTTCGACACCCCTACATCTTTCCTTGCACTATCTACCCTCATAGAGATCGCCAGCATGGCGTTCCTGACGGGTCTCGTCCAGGAGGCCCAGGAAGACGCCGCCAAGGGGGCTTTGACGGCTATCGGGCAGGTGGAGACCCGCCACGAGACGTGGGTACTGCTAGAGGCTTGGGGCGCCGATCCTTTCAGCGGGCCCAGCGATACTGCCTTCCCCTACGCTAAGGAGATCCTGGATATCACAAATGAGTTCGTCGTGCGTGGGTCCTGTCCTTCCGTCAACCCGCAGTATCCGTATCCCTCACAAGATCTACCGAACATGCGGCTGGCCGATGGAACCACGTCGGTTACGCCCGGGTCGAGTATCCTGCTCAATTTCACGAACCCGACGAACCAGCCCACGTTCAAGGCTGGCACGGAGTACTATGCAGTATTCTTACACGGCATTACGAACATTAGCGTGCCGATTGATACGTCGTGTTTTCCGTGGAAAGCTATCAACGTTACGATTCCTCGACAGTTCGAAACCAAGGGGGTTATCATTGCGGTCATTGCGGATCTGGAAGGGGCGCCCACCTTGGAATCCATCGTCGCCGGCCCAACTTTCCTGCTGGAGCAGCCAGTCGCCTTAGGGACACAGGTCATATAGGTCCGCATAAGTAAGATGCCAATCAAGAGTTAGTCCAATCATATCAGCAAGCAATGCTCAGTCTTATTCCGGGACCCTTGATATCCCCAAGGTGTGTGGTTCCACATCATTATGCGGCTTCTTGCTCCATCTACACGACGACATGCAGTCCGTAATTGAATCCAAAGAAACACTTCATAACACTGTTCCCAAAGTAATTCGTTTCGTTATGAAAGTCCCAATCTACTCATCTAGTCGTTATTAGATAGTGTGTAGTCTATAGATTTTTTATTCTGCGAGCTCTCTGCGTTTCTATCCTACGTATAGTTTTCTTCCCAACTAGCCAACTCGTGAATCTATGACCCCTTGTTTTAGGCTCTTATATCCTACTATTTTTTAGCCTCTTCGAGGTATATACTAATTTTAGTGAGAGTTAGATTAGTAGTTAAATTTGTAAAGACTAGGAAATAATAGTTGCTATATATTTTCTTCCTCTAATAGCCTGCTTTCTCTGAGAGTCGGTTTTAATTTTCTCTCTTATTTCTTTTTCACACAAGTCCCGTTTTTTTTACCGCCCTGTATAATAAAACAGAAAAATATTATTAGGTGGAGTAATTTTATACAAAGTGATTTATTTTTAGCAAACCTTAGAAGCTGGGCTGCATTTACAGAAAAATAAAAACCTGTCAATTCACACCGTAGATACTATACATAATATCTCTAAGCATAGCAAAAAATCCAGTAATAATTATAATTAATTATTAATAGATATAGCTACTTAGATCTTATCAGGCCTGATAAGCCACAATCAGCTTCTAATATCGAAAATATTTACCTTGCAGAGTAACCTTTAGTAGTTTTGCCGTGCTATTTAAGAGATTCTAGGTAGTGCAGCAATTGATCCAAGATCCAGCTATTGAAGCTAAGGCAAGAACGAGAGCTATTCGCAGCTACATTTATATTAGAATATCCCCTGGCCAGCTATCCCTGGCCAGATTTACTGACCAGCTGCTCTAGAAAATATGGGCCTCTTGTACAACAGGTTTCTTTATACGCCGACAGGCCCAAGCGATTGGCAGCGATAGTTCCTCCACTCCCTCATGGGTAGGCGGATCGTGTACATCTCGTCGACTTCGGCGGCTGTTCTCGCTTTTGTCTCGGGGATATAGAAGTAAGACCATATGATCGTTAGAAATACGCATCCCGCAAAGATAAATGAGGTCTTAGCGCCGAGGTTGGCGGCATCTGGGCTCATGAGCTGCGGCACGGCGAAGGTAGTAATGACGGCAGTGACGTATGACCAGAAAACCGACCACGCCACAGTGGGTTCCCGAAGAGAAAGAGTTGACAGCTCTGTTGGCAGAACAAGAGATCTACCCATGACGACGGGGTTAGAATAGTGTAGCAATGTGAGGAGAAAATGTAGAAGAACTCACAATGACCCAAATGAGACCGCGTTGAAGAACCCGAAGATGATGAAGACGGAGGCAAGTCCCAATTGCTGAGACTTTGTTGTGAGACCAGCAGTCGCGATGGATCCAGCCGCCAAATTCAGGATAAAGAGAATTGAGAAACCCATGAGGGCAACAGGCCGCCGGCCGGCCTTGTCCACAAGAACGGGGCCGACCAGTGTTCCCAGGAACTGCAAACATGTGATAATGACGGTGATCTGGAAGGCCTGCCCCACCCCACTTTGCACCAAGATGATTGTCGAATAAGTCAGGATGAGAATTTGACCACCGACCTGACTGAGGCAGAGCAACGCGCCGGAGGTCAATGTGCGGTTTAGGTTTGCCCGATTCAGGATATCCCAGAACCTTATGGCCTTCTTCTGTTGCTCTCCCGCACGAATGGCGGCCTGGTACATCAAAATCTCGCTCTCGACAATTTGGACCTTGTTATTCCGAAGCAGCATCAGTGAGCGACGCGCTGAGTCGGGATTGTTGCGTTGCATGTCCCATGCGGGGGACTCTACGCAAAGGAATGTCAGTAGTCCTAGCACAATGGGACAGCCCGCCTGCACTGCGAGGGGTATAATAAACTGCCTCTCATCATCAATCTGTTCCGTTCCCCATACTAGCGTTGTGGCTAGAATGCCGACTGCAGCTATGCCAGCGTTGCAGAAGCCAATGGCTCTACCACGTACGTGAGCGGGAACGAGTTCTGCTAGATATAGGGGCGCCGTTGCAGTAAGAACGCTAACTCCAACGTCTATCACATGCCGTTAGCGCGAAACCATGGAGACAGGATGGCCAAAGTCTAACAATTCCAGAACCGTCCGGCGACAAGGGCGGCCATGTTTGGGGCGAAAAGCTGCAGAAACGAGCCCGGTGTATTAAGGGAAAAATACGCAATAATCAAGGTATATTTTCGACCAAATCGCTTCATCAGTGGCGGCGCGATGAAAGTACCAATGGCTGCACCGACAAGTGGTACGCATATGAGTAAATTGAGGTTGGTAGCCTGTCCAAGGACAAGATTTTGAATCAGCATCACAGCTCGTATCAAACGTGTCTGATGAATACTTGCCGTGAATGATATAGCAGGACTTTGGTACTTGGAAATAAAGAGCGGCAGCTGCATTAAAGGGCTTGCAAAGTTGTTGTCGTAACCGTAAAGTCCCAGGGACAGCCCAACTATGATCACTACCGGATGTCAGTAACTCCGTTCCCGGGCTCCGGTGTTTGGCGCAAGGTCTCCATCTCTATCAGCCGAACTGGGGCGAGTATAGGTACATACTACACATCGAAAGCTGCCAGCTCCACCAGCCACTAGGATAGTTGGCAGTGCCATTCGCGGGGGTCTCAACTGCGTCATGTTCTTTGTCGACATGAACAGTCGAGGGCTTGCTGACGTCTTTGGGGGACATGTTGAAATGATGCTGAAACTGTGATATCCAGAAGGTTGACAGGTCTTTGGGTGTTCTTATGGTCTAATAAATACCTCCACACTCCCTGAAAGATTTTCTCCGGACTTTCATTTTCACTTGCCCGCTTGATTATATGCTCCTTGAAGCGTTCGGGCTAGTGCCCATCCAAGTGGGGAGCCCATGGACGCCCCCGTGGCCCAGAACTTCGAAAAGTAGTAGCGCTAGGCAATTTGGGGAATATTCCCGATTCGGAATGGCCCATGGGGAATACTAAAAGGAATCAGCTGAGCTCATGGGGACTTCAAATACGATTCCAAGTAGCAATTGATCAGGCTCAGTTACCGTCTTTGCACGAAACATCCACGAAATGGCCACTGTTGATGATAACAATCTGCCCTTGACTAGGGGCAGGCATACCGCAGACATGCCCGAAGAAGCAGATTTGCAGGCTCTAGAGGCCTTTGCTGTGGCGCTCGGGATGAACCCCAACGCCGAAAACAAGCTTCAGGTGCCAGACATGAACTTCATAAAGGTATGCGCAACGCTACTTTTCTCGAGAACACGGCGAGGCATTGATACGCAGTCAAACAGGAATTGGCCAGTCTGCCGATCAATTTTGCCGAGATTCCACCAGGCACTGATGTGAAGGCTATGCGTCAATGGATCAGTGAAGTGTTTATGGCAGGAAACCTTGCCGAGCATCGAGCTAGGTTTGAAGTCCAGCGGCGTCGGCCTAAATGCAAAGCTGATAAGACCATCATCTCGATACCATGCTCAGAGGACAGCAATGAAGCGTTCGACCTTTGGATTTACGAGCCTCACGCCGAGGGAGCGTCCGAGACGTCTCAACGACCCATCATTCTCATGCTTCACGGAGGTGGCTGGATTCATGGCAATCCACTGGGTGATGAACGTCAGTATAGCCTCAGAAATTGTGACATGTCACAAAAATTTCCTAAAACGTCTCTAGCAATTGCCGAATTGTTTGTGTCAGAACTTGACGCCGTAGTGATTGGCGTGGATTACAGGCTTTCTCCCGAATACCAGTTTCCGGCACCACTGGACGATTGCAGCGCTGTCCTGAAATGGGTATATATGCCTTATCACGAAGAAAGGATCACCCTATGCTGACTGATACTGGAAGGTCAATGAAAATGCAGCCAAGTACCGTATTGACCGCGCGCGTGTAGGACTATGGGGTGCCTCTGCGGGAGGGAACCTTGCAGCTGCACTCGCCCTTCGCTACGCCGAGTCCCGGAAAAATACAAAGAGCGAGTTGACTATATCGCTGGTCAGCTTGGTGGTGCCAGTCACTGCCCATCCCGGAGCATATAATTCATTTCAAGAACACAGACCTTTCCCGGAAAGCCCACAGGAGGCGCTCTTTGCAGGCCAACACCCACCCCCTGCACCGGTAGTTGAAGAATTTGACAAGTTATACAGTGAGTACCTGCTAAGATACGAATTACACGCAGCCCTTTGGCTCAAGTTTGCTGAATGTTATGTCGTAGAGCTTTACACAGGAGAAGACCAGGACCCTTGTGGCCCGCTCGTTTCTCCACTGCTTGCCCAGCCAACTTCGCATCACCCGTCCACATATATCACTGTTGCGGCGTGCGACTTTCTAAGATCACAGGGTCAGGCATACGCAGAGCTACTTCGCTCATCTGGAGTGCAGGTGGAAGAGGACATACTGCCCGGTGTTCCGCACACATTCACATTTTCTCTGAATACCAACGTAGCACAAGGGTGGCTGGAGAGACAGGTAGCTGCTTTTGCAAAGGCTTTTCATATCGTTTAGACTGTGTCAAAAGACTATGATAGTGGAATAGGTTCAGAATCGTGATTGGAAATTAAGAAATCTACGCTTCCGCCAAGCCTCGTCTCCTGGGGGGCATTGGGCACAAGGATATATGCCAGCACTCGGATTAACGCATTTGGGAGTAATTACAAACATAACCGTGAACGGAAGTCTTATTGAGCTAGACAGTAGAGAACTACGTAGCGTCACGGTAGATAATACCTAGATGGTAATTCTGGAGGACTGTGGCCGCAGACTAGGTATTCCATCTATATAATAGCATCAACCTATCTTACCACTTTCATTACAGGTCACATTGATTAACCCGTGAAAAATTCTGCTGATGGCTCCTCAGCCAATGCCCAACTGAACAGATCTGAGTTTATTAACTCTGTAGGTGCCGGCTCCGCCGATGCAACACGGCCAGCAGGTAGAACGTGCCGGTGGTCTGTACGCTTGTTTTGCAATCCAAGAGTTCGTGGAATTGATAATTCATGTGGAAGAATGCTCGTCAGGAGAGGAGCATACTGCCGTTCGTGGTCCTCTCTCATAATCGCTCCTACAAGACCATGCAAAACATGTTGGCACTCTCCTCGAATGGCTAGTTTGTTGATGTTCTGCGCCAGTCCGGCGAGCTTTGCCAATCCGATGATCCTTAACTCGCCATCTTTCAAGGCACATGTCCATGACATTGCGATAATGCCAATAGACTCGAGAGATGCCTGCGACACAGGACTTGACACCCGGCCGACGGCAAGATTCTGTGTTAGTTTGGACGAAAGCTGCCATTGCCGTGTAATAAGAACATCTGCCGCTTGTATCCTAGAATATTGATGTTGTTCAGGGACTGTTGCTCTGAATATAATTTCCATATTACCCTGAGACTCCGCAGGAATATGTTCTAGCCCATCGGAATCCTCTGCGAGATTTATCCGAGTGAGAATGTCTAGAAGATGTGCAGCCACCTCGCCAGTTTTCGTGAGCTCATGATAGGATTGCCGTGATGAACATTGTGCTGCTACAGCTGATGGATTGAGCGCTCTAACTCTTCTGGTTTTAGTGCCGTATAGGGCCACAGTCGCTGTCTCTGTGTTGAACAAAACCTGCCCCATCCGAGTCGTCCTCCATGCCTCTTCCTCGTTGAACGGGAGGCCCGCTTCGAACAGGTTGAGAGCTTCGTCCAGATACAGGAACGCCCGATTATGTTTGTCCAAAACATTATAAGCGGTAAACAAGAACAAGGCACAGGCGACTGCATCTAACGTCGGGGGGTCGGAGAAGTCGTATGTCAACCGCGATGCCTCGACTTGTCGGATGAGACTGCATACTTCGTCCTTGTTCCTGGATCCGATGCGGTACGAGGCTGCGGCGTTCAACAGACGCATGGAGAGGAGTAGAGTGCGGAGGCTTGGTAGAGCGGTCCAGTCCGGCTCAGCCACAATGCGAGCAGCAACGTCCAAATATGAGATAATGGGAAACACCACATACATACTGTCAAAGAACTCGTCAATGACGACCCAGATGCTATCACTGCTCGGATCGCGTGCAGTCTGGAATAGGTCGCTTTTAGGGGAGCTCGCGCGCACATTATAAGAGTGCGCATCCATGTCGTATGCTTCTATGTTGTCAAGCGGCGACAACCATACTCTCTCGCGTGGGGATCTGTCAGACTGGGGACTGAGAGTTTCCCCGCCGTTCAACATTGCGGATGGGAGATTTTGGTAGTAGGAACTCGGCAGGTTCCAACCCGACGACTCGGTTGGAGACGTAGCAACGACCGTGGAGCTATGTTGAGGAGGCTCTGGCAGAGGCGAGCCGAGTTCAGGTTGTTGGTGCAGGTCAATCATCTCTTCGCAACGGCCCAGCTTTGTTAAACCCGCGTCCCTGTATTCATCTATGGTGAGTTTCTGCATCATTGATGTGCCAAGGGGAGCAGACCGTCATACAGTTTTCTCGGCCGACCGCGCCTGGCGCGCTGCTCGAGATATGTACATTTCAACTGGCCCTCCTTGCATTGACGGCAACCAGGGCGAATCTGGTGTGTAAGGGAATCAGTTCCATTTTCCAGGGGCCGGCACTAAGTGATAAATTAGTAGGGTATTCTTTTCGAGCTGGTTAGACAGTCCCCAAGTACCTTGACTTTCAGTGCGCGACATCTGTCACAGGCACGCGTCTGTTTGGGTGGTCGAGTTTGTGGAGATGAAGGTGGAAGCGAGAATGTGACAAACATTTGATCTTCGGAGGGAGCGCGTACCAAGGATAGGCAGTGGCGGGGAACGGTGCACAGCGTCGGTGGAATGAGAGGTAGTATGCAAGGTCGTGGACATCCCTCCAGAGGAAGCGACTAGCTTTCGCTTAACGGGCCGGGGAGCAGAGCGTGCGGGGGCGGGGATGGGGCAAATTACGGGGTCCACCTGACATGCTGTTCATTTGAAGGTGGCGCGCTATGGAGTTCTCGTGCCGGACTAGACGCCTTGTGACTAGCTGCGCAACTAAGTGTGCTGAGGAGAGGGGAAAGGTCCATGGCCTCGGCTAAGCCAGCCATTGACCCAGATCCCCTGATTCTCTCTACACGATGCATGTCGGACTGACAGACCCTGGAGAGCCTCTGCGGATATCCGATAGGCCACCAAAAAAGTCACCTGCTTAAGGAAAGTCGATGGATTGTGTCTTGTGTCTAGTCATCTCGCAAAGAATAACTCACCTACTGGGCCCACACTACTTTGAATGGACCATGAGAAACAAGCCTTCTTTCATCGGGGACGCTACGACCCAATGGGGAATTTCCCAATTGGATATTCTCCATTCGATTAGCGCGTCCTGTGTGGACGAGGGCAACCGCCTCCTTATGAAAAGCTCTCGAGAGCTTAAAGGCGATTCGGTATTTTTGTTTATCCGTAGCTGGGTACTCTACCTCTATGGCGACAGCTTTACGGCAGTATAAACAAGCAACCAACAACTCGAGCAGCGAGAGAGAGAGAGCGCGTAGCCTTCCTTTCACTCGGACTTGTTGAGTACCTACCACACTAGTCCAGCAACCTCCTTAACCAGCAGCTATGAGTGAAGCAGTAAATGCATCATCAAAATCACCCAGGCCAGTGTACGCAGGGCCGATGTTCAAATTCACACATCCTCAACTCGGCGAACTCACTGGTCGTCTCATCGAATCATCCCGTTTCTCGGGCTCCGCAGCGGTGCAGTTCCGCTCGATTCCATACGCCACTGTCCCAGCACGTTTCCTCCCTTCGACTCCCCTAGACAACATTCCTCTTGGGTTCGACAGCCGACCGCACCGAGACTTCGTAGACTTTGGCGCAGCATGCCCGCAACCAGGAGGAACATCTCCGAGGTGGTTTGACCCCTACGGCGGTCCGTTGGAAGACGATAAACACTTAGAGTTCAATGAATTCACTTGCCTGAGCTTGACTATATCTGTGCCGGCATCGCAGCTTGGCAGACGCAAAGCGAAAGAGAAACTCCCGGTAATGGTTTATATCCACGGCGGCGGTGCCCAAGACGGCATGGGACACGTCGACGGACTTCACTCCAACGCCCCGCTGGCGTCCTTCGCTGCCTCGATCTCGCAACCAGTAATTACTGTGAACATTGGCTACAGACTGAATTGGCTGGGTAGTCTGGTGTGCCAAGACATGCTGGACGAATACAGTGCGCATCCAACTAGTCCACTCGGTCCGTTCAACCTGAGTCTTCAAGACCAGCGCAATGCTTTTGCTTGGATCCACAAATATATCGAAGGATTTGGTGGCGATGTCGCTCAGATATGTGCTTTCGGCGAATCGGCGGGGAGCATCTTTCTCGTCTACCACATATGTGGCTCATCAGAGCCACTTTTTCAGCGTGTCATCCTACAATCTGGCATGGTAATCGGGGATCTGCCACTCGAAGAAAAGGAGGCCGAATATCAATCATTACTGAAGTATCTCAACATAGAACATACCACAGCAGCGGAAAGGTTAGAGGCACTCAGGAAAGTCGATTGCGAAATCTTGTCGAGGCTGCCGGGGTCCCATATGACTCCCTATGTTGGCTCGATACCAGGGGTCAAGATTCAAGACTCCTTGTTCACCCGGGGCGCACCAACCAGCTCGAATCAAAGAAACTTAATCTTGACTTGCAAGTGGCTGGGAGACATGATGGTGGGCGATACTTTTTGGGAAGGGGATATTTTCGCCGCACCTTTGCGGGCGTGCCCAGTACTCACATTCGTCGAGACTGTGAGGTCACTATTCCCGAGCCCAGAAGCGGAAGAACTCCTTGATGCGTACAGAATCCCCATTGAAGAAACCCCAGACATGAGTTGCGTTTGGATACAGATGTCGATGTTTCTGGGGGATATGATATTCTCCGCCGAGTATGACGCACTGGCTAGGGCGGCGGCTGCTAGTGGCAATCACCGCAACGTATATCGCTATTCTTTTGCGTTGTCCAATCCTTTCCCTGGGAGCGGTCACAGTTTTGTTGTCGGCCACCATTTCGTTGACATCCTGTTTGTTTTCTTGACGCTCGTGGATCGATATCCTACACGCCGCAACCACTGGTTGGAACGCCAGGCGTGCGAAACAGCGCGTCGATGGATCTTGTTCGCCAATGGAGAAGAGCCGTGGTCCCCTTTCTTTACGCCAAGAGATGGATCTATCAATATGGCCAAGATCGCAGTTTGCGACGACATCACGGGCTGGACAGTACGCACTCTCCAGAGCGACGAAGAGCTTAGTAAAGGAGACCCTTGGGGGGAGCGGAGATACACGGGGTGGAAAGCTTTTGCCGCCGCTTTCCATGCTCTTAGGAATAGTATGGAAGGGGATGGTGCAGTTGATAAAGATCAGAAGGTTAATGCGGCCAAACTAAAGCTCTTGCAGCTGTCTGTCGGGCCATTGATTGCTAGAGTACCAAGTATCCACAAGCCACCAGCGCCGTAAGATACCGCGTTACCTAGCCTACCCCTAGTATTTAGATTAGGAGATAGTTTCTAGAAATAACCCTTAACAATGAGTAAGTACCCCACTCTTCTATTCCAGCTATTATTACGAGTCTAAATACTTGAATAGCTACCCCTTTCTTTGTAGGCTTACTTTTGACAAAAGCTGCTCTAAGATATAATGAGTCGCTTATGTTGTTTATAGTGCTTATCTGCTTAAACTGTGAGAGTGAGCACTTTAGAGATATGTATTTAATATTTATTAACTATTATTATAGCTGTAAAAAGGGAAACTAGAATAGGTTTTATCTTAGCAATAGATTTACTAAATATATTATATGAGGATTTATAAGTAGATTAGCATGTCAGGTGTGAAAATTATTTATAGTGTCAGATAATAATAAGGAAGATATTTAAAATTTAAAATAAGAAGCTTATACAGTAGCTACTCTTTTATTCTCTTAGGCCTAGCCTATTAAAGAAAGATTATTACTGATTAAGTTATCTTAACTGTAACACCTTTTTCTAGGGCTTTCATACCATAGTATGACTAAAGCTATCACAAGGTTGCTACAGTGTGGCTAAGCCTTACTATAATTACATATTGCTGGGAGTGCATAACTGTGGTGGCTTTGCTAACTTTAATAGGTGTTGTATGTAACAGAAGCTGATTGTCGCTCGTTAGCCCTGAGTGGCTGCATCTGTCAACGAGAAGTAGATCAATTGTGCTCATTACTAGATTTCACTGTGCTTAGAGATACCGGGCATTTTATCTACTGTACGGATTGACGGGTTTGACGGGTTTTCATTTTTTTCTGTGTGCGCAGCCCAACTTTTAGGGCTTGCTAAAGATAAATTACTCTACATATTAAATACAATACATCAATAATACATCGATTTAATACTCTATATCAAACCTTCCTCTAATAATTTATCATATAATATTCTAAACTTATATTGAGTTTAGTGTGAAGAGAGTGGAAAGAGTAAGGATTCGGGGTGGCAGTGGCAGGGCTTAACCTGAGATTATTCGATAGATTATCGCAATTTTAACAGAGCAACAGCATAGCTTATAATAGTCACCTCTGGGATAAAGGCTGGGAGCGAGGTTACATCTGGGTAGACTCGAGCAAGGCATCTAGCCGGGTCACGGACTGACTCAGACAAGGCAATCAAGATGCGATCACGTGAGCATTGCACACCCTGAAACTACCTGCGCATTCGGACCCCTATCCTTCGAGCTAGACCAAGGCGGACAGCCCCTCAGAACCCATAGTGTATGCATCAGGCATCTCCGTTGTATTCTAACTAATAGGACATAGCGTGCCGGGCCTTCCTGGCATCCAGAGCGCTAATACATTGTGCATTCGAACTTAACCAAGCTAGGTAATAAGCGTAAATTCTCCCACTGGCTCCAGATGGCCCCAGAACGTGTCGTAAGGAGTGCCCGCCGGGCAGATAAGAAGACCCACTACCGAAGCACAGCATACGCAACGACGGGATTCCGGCTAGACCTAGGCTGCATAGAGACAACAGTCACTCCGTCCCCGAAGAATTGGCCATGCGAATGCGACCAAGCCTATGTCCACTGTCCGACTTGGCCTTGTACATTGACTATCACTGGTTTAAATCCCTGGAACACTCTGCAGGCGTGCAAACTATATCTTGGCAGGCCCCACTCCATTACCCCCGCAGCGCCTATTAATTATCAAATCAGTAGCCGTAACGTATCGTTGACTAGTACGGAGAACTTATCGCATCGAGGGCTCGCATCCTGAGAACACGTCGCAAGTCAGTATGGTCCAATTATTCAACCGTTCATTCTTCAAGATCCAACACCTGAAGAATATATATAACGCTAAACATGCAATACTGGCTCGTGTTCAGCCTGTCATCACCTATTAGTCACTCCTCCTTATCTGCTTTCATTCCTAAGAGACATCTCAGTTACACTATCTAAAACATTACCCGGTACTCGAAAAGCGATTCGACCCAATAAAGCACAATGAAGGCCATCGTCGCCCAGCACAAGATCGCAAAGAGAATCTTCAATCTTGGCTTCGGGAAACACCTCGGCCAAAGCTGCGTCATTGTCGATATTCCAAGGCCCGTCATCTCTGACCTAGAAATTCTTGTCGGGGTAAAGGCAGTAGCACTCAACCCCACTGACTACAAACATGCCGATGGGGTCTCTCCTCGAGGCAGCGTGGTAGGTTGCGATTTTGCCGGCGTGGTGGTCGAGGTCGGTGCGAAAACTACCACCCAGTATAAAGTCGGTGATCGAGTGGCGGGTGCTGTCCACGGCGGCATGTACCCCGATCATGGCGCGTTTGCCGAGTACCTGAAGGCCGACAGCGATCTTGTCTGGCGGATACCAAATGATATGAGCGACCATGACGCCGCCACATATGGTGTCTCGGCCATCACTGCCATGCTTGCTCTCAACGTGCGCCTCGGCATCCAATGGCCGGACGATACTCTCCGAAGCAAACAGACTCCATCCGTAAGAGGCCCCGAAATATTGATATATTCCGGTGCGACCGCTGCAGGGCTATATGCCATCCAGCTCGCCAAGGCAGCGGGCTGCACCGTGATCGCAACGGCATCGTCTCGATCTTTCAACCTCGTTCATAAGTACGGCGCAGATAGAGTCTTCGACTATCGATCGGCTACAGCGGTTGATGAAATTACCAAAGAATTTCCTAATATCGGCCTAGCGCTGGATTGCTACTCGGAGGGAGCATCGACCGACTTCTGTGGCCAAGTGATCAAGAACCACGGCGGCAAGGTAGTGACATTGCTGAACCAAGGAAAGTCCAAGATTGAAGGTGTGGAATACGAGATGATACTGGCATATACACTTTATGGCCGTCCTTTCCAGTGGTTTGCGCCTATTGGTCCGAAGTTCGAGGCTATTCCGTCCGATCGGGAAGCATTAGCCTGTTTCTACTCTGCCCTACCGACTCTAGTAGATGTATTGCACCCCGTACCAATCTATCTAATCGATGGCGGCTTCGGCGGTATCATTCGTGGCCTTGATATGCTTCGGAAAGGAGAGGCTGCGGGAGGAAAGTTTGTCGTTACAATCTCAAACGGGCCGTAGAAAATATGGGTTACGATGCAGTTGTATGCCGGTAGCCACCTCCATATATGTACATAGTATTTACATTTTTTAAAACTCTTAATATTAATTGTCGAAAAAGTCGTCACATTTCCGGACGATCGTCCAAAGTGACAGGCCTTACTATTCAACGCTCTACTGTGGAGCCTGCTTTCAAGATATAGCCCGGTTCTAGACTATGAACTCAGACCTCAAAAGGCCACGTTTGGAGGCTAAATAGCATTTCCCCTTAACAACAGTGCGTATAGTCCGTCAAAGCCCGCCTCCATGGGAAGTGTCGCGCATAACCGGAAGGCCTTGAAAAGCATCGCAGCACGGCGGGGACAACTCAAAACAGTGTCGTAGGACGAAGTCCGTTTCTGGATGGGTACAGTTACATGTATCATTACCAGTCTTGCCCCAATGAATATCAATCATGTTCAGTGTCTGAATATTCTGAACTTGTATTCATGTAGGGCAATCGATATCGTGGCGTAGCTCGAGAGTTTCGCCAATATATGATGTATCCTCTCACCTTTGCGCTGGAATTTAAAAATGCTCTAATTCCTTTTTTTTAAGCTAAGTTCTTACCTAGCCCGTTATTGTTCTAGTCTAGTCGTCGTAAGAATAGGATAGCTGGGGGGGGGGGGGGGGTTGCCAGGTCTGGTTCCACTATACATTCCCTTGTAAAGTACAGTCAATCGGTCAGGAATAGGGGTAACATTAGCACGTGACTTCTCATAGCCTCAGCAGCTTACTGACAGACGTCACCGACGACCGCAGTCCAGAGAACCAGGCAGTTAAGGATGTTTAGCGCCCCCCTAAGCAGCTTTCGAGGAGATTTCACGCGATAGAGCGTGCCAGTATCTATTGTTAAGGATCTCGCCAGTGATCTTCTAGCTCTAGCTCTATGTGCTTGCGGTGGGCCTCTAAGCCGGGATGCCACGACGATCCAACTAAAAGTCGCGTTTTGGGTGTGCCGAATGCAGGAAGCGGAGAGTCAAGGTATGTTTACACCGTAAGTGCTCGTTTCAGTGGTGCCAATTAACTCGCTCGGAAAGTGGGACGAAGACGAACTAGAGTGCGGAAGATGAGTTCAATTCAGACTGACTAGAGTGCACAGTTGCATGAATGTCAAATTTCACACAGAATAACTTTGAAACCATGAACGATGAACAGAAATGAACGTGTTGGGGTCTATGGAGACCAGAAGAAAAGATTTGTATTCAAAGACAGAATCCAAACCCAATTTGAACGAAGGACATTAGAGAGGCATCAGCATGGCCATGTCTTTCTTGCTCGAAGAAGCGCGCATATGCATGTTTTTAGAAATCAAGACATGCAAATAAGAATCAACAAGTCAGGCGGTATAGTATGCGAGGGGCACCGTCTCTTCAACCTCCCTTCGATCTAGAGTTCAACTCTAGAATATCAAGTGGGGCCTGAGGCGCGCTGTCGATCTGCTTGTGGACAGCTTGTACGGCCTGCTCGGCCAGAGCTTTGTCCTCGAACACTGTTTCACGTTTTGTAAGCAAGAAATGGATTCTGGGAAGTGTTGAAGGTAAGGAGGGAAGGGTTTTAAAAAACATACAGAAGGTGAGCTCCTCAAGAGTACGACCATAGGTTTCGGGGTAAAAGAAGAATTGGAACACGAATTCCAACACAATCCAACCACAATAGGCGGCGAAGAACTTCCAGCCAATGTTGTCCATGGCAATAGGATTAACAAAAGTGGAGAAAAAGCCACCACTCTTGCCGAAGATCTGCTCAACACCAATTCCACGGGAGCGGACAGCGTATGGGAAAAGCTCCACGAGGTAGGCTGCACACACACACACACAAATATACATATTAGCCAAGACACATCTCGCCACGAAAAGGGGGAGCAGGGAAGGGTAAAAGCTCGTACTGTAAGTCAAAGCGTTGTTTCCAATGTTGTAACACGGTGTATAGAGCCACCAGAAAACCAGGGCAGCGATAGAGGCGGGCCAGTTTTGCAACTTCATGTTTGCGGCTTGCTCGAGGAAGTAGTAGCAAATTGTGATGACGGTGAAGCAAATTGTCATCGACGATGAAGATAACATAAACATTCTTCGTCGTGGATATCGTGGGACGATGAGAGCGACGACGACGCCGATGAGAAAGCCCCAGCAGCTGTTTCCCATGTTCAATCGGAACTTTCGGTATTGGTCGGTGAAACCCATGATGTCATAGATCTTATTGGAGTAGTACGAGAGGAGTGTATTGCCTGACATCTGAGTGAACAGACCAAGGAAAGCGGCAATGAAGATCCGGCGGCGCATTGCGGAAGTTCTGACCATGGTCATCCAAGACTGTTTTGAGTGTTCGGCTTCGATCTTGAGTGTCGAAACGATCTGTGCAATCTCGGCCTGCACCAGGATTGACGTTTGATCGCCCTCCGCGTGGTACTTGGTGAGAACGGCATACGCTTCGTCCTCTCGATCTCTGCTGACTAGCCAACGTGGACTTTCGGGGAGAAGGCTGGGTGCTTTTCGTTAGTCTCCTTGAAAGATAAGAGAAGAAGAAATAAAAGGCCAATGGGTAAGCCCTACTAGACGGTAGCAAGCTGCAAAATCGAGGGGCAGATCTGCAACCACGACGGGATTCTCCACGCATAGTCGCTGGGAATATCAGATGACGCCATGGTCACAGCAGTGCCGAGAATGGCACCGATGCCGTAGGATGCATTGAACAGCGATGTGAGCGAAGCACGTTCTTTAGGATGACCAAGCTCGCCGATAAGAGATGAACCTGAAATGATTGCGAACAAGATGCCCCAGCCAAGAATGATTCTTGCGGCGATGTACATTCCGGCTGCGCGTCGAGAGTTAGCTCGCCCCGGCCACAAATACCTGGATAAAGAGACATACGGTTCACCGCGAAGCCCTGTATGATGGATCCGACACACATGACGACAGAACCAACCACGATGCCCATTCGTCGACCGTACCTATTGTTTACCCATGGGGCGAATGGGACAGCAAAGATAGAGCCCAATTGGTAGCTAGCGTTGATAATACCCAGAAGGCTCGCCTCAATATCCAATTTACCTTTCGGATTCTTGTAGCCTCCACCAAAATCTGGGGCGGGTGTTAATAAAAGGGTTATTTATACCAAGTTGGACGGGGTCAGCAACAGCATACAGAGCTTAAAGTTGTCGATGTTCTGCAGGTTATTAATCAAGGATGAGTCAAAACCTGATGTCATCTCAACTCCCATGCAGCAGAGAAAGAGCCAAAGGTACATAATCCTCATATTGGGCTTCTTATACCATGGCGTCTTGTCTTGCTCAGCCAAACGCGTGACAATGGGATCGGATGTCCCGTCACCAATCACCATGTTGGGCAGCTTGATCAGGAACCTACACCGTAACAGTCCTAGGGGATTGAAAGGGCAACGTCAAGCAATGACGTGTGGATGAGAGAGTCTTCTTAGGAAAAGAAAGGTGATGGGAAGCTGAATATATTTATATTCCTCCCGCCTCTCGTGAATACAGTATCTTCTCAGGCCGCCCCCGCCCCCTTGCCTGCCAACTCCAATGAGGGGGCAAGGAAGTTTTCCTGGAAGTCGTTCTGGGGAACCAGATCCTACTCGAGCTGCATATTTCCTGTAACGCTAGCCAACTTGTCTCTGCCGCGCCGGATCGCTGCCCTTCTAGCCGGACACCCCTGAGCCTCTAGTCTTGCCCAGTCCAGGTCCGTTTGAATCTAGACACCTCCATTCCAGTGTTCGCATAGATGCAAACCGCCGGGCGGAGACGCAGAGTGAACCCCTGCAAGGCGACTATACCAATTTTGATTGGCTTCGCCCGAGGTGGCACGGTCTGGAGTGCAGGGGGGATGCAGGTACTTGTGTTTTCGGTAGCGTACTAGACTCAGGTCCGCTGGTTACTCGGGGTGAGGTCCATAATTAGGGTGGACTTTATGACATTTTGTTTTCTTTCGATAACATCGATCGCAGGCTTGCATGCCTGAGACTGAAGCGGTGTTCAGGCGATTCTTCGCTGCACCAGTATCGCCGGCCGGAGGAGGCTGCTGAAGCGCTTTTCTACTTACAGAACCAGTGATCACTTTTCCGCCTTACCCCACTTTCAATGTCACCTTCTTCTAATGCTGGGTACAGAGAATGCGGGGTGGCCCAGAAGCGGGGTCTGGGGTTCGGTTATTTCACACTAATCGCCCTTTCAAGTACGGGGGGTATCGGAGCACTAACCGCCTTCCCGCAGAAATTCGTTCTCTAGTTACAGTTATTCTTACATCTATACTAGCCAGTATGAGTCTAGCTATAGATGTGGTTCTATGCCCCCTCAGAGTTTCTACCAGAGTCTTAATGAAAATGAAATAATAATATATTTGTCACGCTCCTAGTTGATAGACGAAGTGGTCAAAAGCCACCTTAAACCAGTCAATTAAGGCTATCTCAAGGTGAGGAAAAAACGAAGAGAGTGCAGAAAGCGCTGCGCAGCTATTTACAGGTGGGGTCGGCGCATTAAGCTCCGCGAAGTGGGGCTGGCTCAGACAAAGCTCGGCGCGCCATTGTTCAGCAGGATCTCTACCACCTACATGTCTTGACCTCCCAACCATGACACCCTACGGAGGACATAGTGGAGCAGAGTCTCTCCCGAAGCATCGACCTGATGGACTAGTTCAGGGGCATGATATATGAGCAGCTGGAGTGTGTTGTAATATATTATAGCTAGAAGGCTGTATAGCGCGTTCCTCTTTGCATTGTCCCGAGGAGCAGCGCAGGCCCCTCGCTGGAGAAGAAGCTCGACAGGCGTGGGCTTACCCGATATTCTCTCGACCATTGCTTTCTTTACTGTTGCGATGAGCGGAATTTGCTACCAGAAAACTATCGACCTCAAGCGGAGCAATTCTATTCAAACTCAACGTTTCTGTGTCCGCTACTATCGAGCTATCTGCCTAAGGAACTGCAGTATTTGAAAAACATGCTGACTTCTTCTGTTTCTGAACTCCTCTACTATTATAGAATTTGTGTTCCTGCGTGTCTCTGTGCCCGGTGAGTCCTCGTCATCCCAAAGCCCCAGCCGTCTGCAGATCACGTCAGTATAGATAATTGGAGTTGAGGGGATTGCGAGAATTACATTGGCTGGGCACATGTATGTCCATTTCTAGCTCATCAGCCCATCGCCAAACGAGAGATGGGTCCTTTAAAAAAGCCCGGCCCACGATAATAGCATCGGCGCCGTCCGAGTTCAAGATGCCTTGGGCCTGTTTTCCGGACGTGATCTCCCCGACAGTGCCGACTAATGTCTTCGTCCCCACAACAGCCTTCTTGACTGCCTCAGCATATGGAACCTGGTAGCCCGGCCGAGTCTTGATTTTCTGGCGAGCGTCGATTCCGCCTCCTGTCACATCAAGAAAATCAACACCCCTAGTAGCAAGTGCCTTTGCTAGTACTACCCCGTCGTCTAAGGTCCACTGCGGTAGAGAAGAGTCGTGTTCGAGGTAGTCGGTGGCTGGCATGCGGACCATTACGGGGTAATCTTCGGGCACCTCAGCCTTGAGAAGATCAACAGCCTCTATAAACAGACGCATCCGATTTTCAAGGGATCCTCCATATTCGTCGGTGCGCTTGTTCGAGGCAGGAGAAAGAAATTCGTTCAAAAGATAACCATGTGCGCCATGGACTTCAATAACCTAGCAAGAATTGTCAAATGTGACGGACAAAACGCCCATCGGAAAAATGTAGGTTTACGCACGTCGACACCTGCCTTCAAGGCCCGTCTAATCGCAGCCACCCAATCAGCTTTGAACTTGTCGATGTCGGCTTTTGTGGCTTCGTGAGGAATGATTGTTTCCTTGCTGTAAGGACATGGTGATGGCGCTATGACGTTATCCGGCCATCCTTCCGACTATGCTGATATTCAGCCGCAATTTCTTTGGTACGCATTGGATAAGATTTTTAAACCTTTTCTTGGGCGGCAGCTTTTCTGTCAAGCCACGGAGCGACAGTGCTGGCCTTTCGGCCGGCATGCCCCATCTGGACGCCGAATTTCACCCCCTGGCTGTGAGCAAACTCAACGATTTTCCGGAGCGGCTCGATCTGGCCGTCCTCCCAGAGGCCTAGGTCCTGAGGAGAAATCCGCCCTTCTGGCGACACGGCAATGACTTCGGTTAGCACCAATCCGGCTCCTCGGACAGCGAAGCTGCCCAAGTGAACATGGTGCCACATTGTCATGTAGCCATCCTTGGCCGAGTACCTACACGCGAGGGTAAGATAACGACTCCAGAGAGGGCCCAGAGATTCTCATACTGGCACATGGGCGACACGATGATGCGGTTATGTAGAACCATGCCATTGACCTTCAGAGGCGAGAATAAAGCACCTTCAGGCTGTGGATCCCAGTGAGTGCCAGCGGGAGGGTCTTGGATGGGCGTATAGAAAGAGATCTTAGAAATTATTAATAGTATGCTTGCATGTGCGGTAGGTTGTTTACATACATTTCTGGCAGGGCGGTTGATGATGAGTTTCTCGGTTGAGCATGGGGTGACCGGGACCGGGGCTTGGTCATTCTGAGATACATGTTGAGCCATTTCGTTGAAGCGGCGGTCAATGTCCGGAATTCAAAAGGCCGGATGTTCCCGTGAACGGTAATCAGCTGAGTTCTTAGATATCTATTGATATTGATATTGGACCTAGTATTCCGGCATGTACAATCTCCATGGCAAACCACTCCAGTCCAAGCCTTTATAGAATAATCATCTCCGACTTCGGGAGTTTTACCTTCCAAACCTCAGGTACATGAAAGTAAAGGTTTTGGCATGAGGGACATGCAACCTGAATCGGACGTACACGCCTCACTGAGTAAGCGTCTTCCAATGACGGACCAAGGGTAGAGCTAGCATAGCGCCAATGGTAATGTTCCGTCGAAGATGCAAATGCATCATCACGCAGGACATGCGGACGATCTGTCTCAAGATCCCGACATATGCCGAATAGCTAAATCGGCTACCGGCCTAGCAGGATTCTGACCGACACCTGATTGGATGTCGCTGGTCAGCAGCCGACAGCAGTAGCGGAGCGGGATGAAACCAGCCCGATTCTTGTTCAACTCCATGCAGGGCTTCACGAAATTACATCATATCTACCGGTAATGGCGCATCTCGTCTATAATCTACACTTGTTAGGTTTAGAGACATTCCATAGCCGCAATCTTGCATAGAATTGCAGGGAGCGTGTACATGTGAACGGATGTGCTTGAAGAATGACCCACCACCGGATATGGCCTGATACTGGCTTGATGACACAGGGACTTCGCAACTGGCATCTTCATCACGCGACGAATTATTCCCTCATCGGATAACAATTCATAATATAGGCGCCAACGTCGACAAACAGCCTGCTAGAAACATGAATATAAGAGCAATTCGGAATGTCCCCATTACTTCCTCACCACCTCCTTCTCAAACCAATCATACATGACGCAGTTGACAAACCGAGACGCTCCAACGTTGCAATGCGCACCGGCACCATCTTCATCTGTGAACGAAAACAGAGTTGCATTGCTCCCGATCGCCGCGGCCATTGCTTTGGGCTGGCCTTCGAAGAACATGTCGTTGGCTGCGTCGCCAATGAAGACCGGGCATCTTATTCGGTCGGCAAGACCCACGAGGGAGAATTTGGATATCTTTCCCAAGAGCTCTGCCGGCGTCTGCACTTTAAAGGCCCACAGGCCATGAGATAGAGACCATCGAAGCGGTGTCGGGAGGTTTGGATCGTCGAACAAAGCCTTGGCACTGTCAAAGTCTTTGATATCGCCCAGTTTGGCAAAGTGGCCATGTTCGGGATCGAACATTGCGGTCTCGTTGATATCAAATAGTCCATCAATTGAAAAGACCGCACTGATCCGACTGTCGAAAGCTGCAGCCCGGGCGGCAAGCAACCCCGACATGGAGTAGCCAAGGACACCGACTTTATGCATGTCGACGTATGAGAGAGTCTCTAGGTAGTCGATGACTGGGGACACAACCTTTTCCCACTCGTGGGTGAATCCGAGGTCTTGGTCACGCCGCACAGAAGGCTGACCTGGTCCGTCAAAGCATACAAGATTATATCCACGCTCTAGGGCTCCTGCTCCGTGCATATGGTAGATCTCTTCCATTGAGCCGTCATATCCATTACACATCAGGATTGTCGGACGTTTCTGGGTGGTATCCTTGCTGGCCGGGAAGACAATGGTAGAAACGCGAAAGCCATCGGCAGGGATGAGCTGTCTGAATCCTGGAACCGAGAGATGGCTGATAGCGAGATCGAAGCATTCGGCCTGTTTCTTCCACAGTATTTGAATGCGCGGGTCATCCCAGTTTCCATGGAGAAAAAAGTCGGCTCCTCGGAGGTAGGTGGCTGCTCGAAACATTGTGTCGCGAACGCTGATCGGATCTGTTATGCTATTGACCTGAGAGATCAACCTCTCTGCCCGCCTGTTCCATCCGGCATACCAAGACTCGAAATCGCCAGGTGCTATCTCTCCAGCCGCCACCAGGCATTCGCCAATGTCGGCCCCACCGTAGGCGGCGTGAGCAAAAAGACGCAGGAGCTCAAACTTGAAAGACGGGTCGCTGCTGAGCTCGTGCATCTTGTTCTCGGCTTGCAGTATTTCGAAGAGAACTGAAATTGACGGGAGGATTAACAAACTTTGAGCGGGACGCGGAATAGTTGGGGCTGCATTTCTCTTCACATTGTTCTCTCCTAGAACTATATGCTCTATTTTAAGGTGAGGCCTCTTAGCGACTAAAGAATCGAAAGCTAAATATGCAATGCATCTTGATGACACGGCCAAGGCCAATCAATATGTTGATCAGTAATTAGTGGGACGTGGTAGTATGTCATTGCAGGACCTGGTCCTGAATAATGGTAAATATGGTGTCCTATGGAACGCTTGGGAGGCCCGCAATTGTGCCGAATCGGCGAGACGGCTAGTTCGGCTGCTTGATTGGATACGCCACTCTTGAACAGACTTCCTCTGTCTGAAGGACTCTATTAAAAACTGACGCGATTTTACCTATTTGTTAGAGAATGGGACTTGGGAAAGTATTTTTGTAGCAGTGAGGCACCGGCAACGCGGCTATATGCGGGTTAATGCCAGGCATTTGCTCGAACAGCAGCCTCCATCTTTAGAAATCCGTATTTTTATCACTATATATTTCTCCTGCAGCCCATAGAAGAGAGTCGGAGAGTGTTCCCGGCAATGCAGATAGTTGACCTGGACCTAAAGCGAGACTAGCCATTCAGACTGTGGGACGGGCAATATCTCATACCTTGGAGACCCCAAGGAGCTCCCAAGAGCAAAATGGTTAACTTCGACATTAAGATTGTGTCTGACACGATCTGCCCGTGGTGTTACCTGGGACAAATGCGACTCAATCGAGCGATTGGCATCCACAAGAACACGTATCCCAACGACACCTTCGTCATCACATGGCATCCGTTCTACCTTGAGCCGGATGCTCCAAAGGTCGGAGTTCCTACCAGAGAGCGAATGGACGAGAAATTTGGAACGCAGAGGGCCGAACTTATGCGAGCACAGCTACGTGCTTACGGGGCTCCCGACGGCATCAATTATACCTTCAATGGCAAGCGAGGAAGCACCAAGGATTCTCATAGGCTCATTTATATGGTGAGTGTCGAATGTCGGTTCGCCTGGAGCCATGACTGGGTTTAAGACTAATATGAAAGGTAGGCTGGCCAGGTGGGTACGGAGATCCAAAACAAAGTTGTGGCAGAAATTTTCAAAAGCTACTTCGAAGATGGTGGCGACTTGACCTCGATGGATATGCTTGCCGATGCCGCAGAGAAGGCAGGCCTCGACCGACAAGAATCGAGTGCCTATTTAGAAAGCGGATCCGGTGGAGATGCGGTCGATAAAGAGGCGAAGCGGGCACTCTTGCGACACATCCATGCCGTGCCGCATATTGAGATCGAGGGACGATACACTATCCAAGGCGCAGACGACCCGGAAGAAACAGCAGAAGGATTTGAGAAGTTGCGAAAGGAGCTCGTACAGAAGTAGATTGGCAATGCTTTGCAGCATATAGATCCCTCGTATATAGATTCAAATACTACTGCCGAATTGTATACTATCCCGAGTAAATGTCTTTTGCTTTAGCTGTTAGAGTTCGTAGTGGTCTTAGCGAGAGGTCGGAGATTGGTTGGGATGTATCCAAGCGCTCGCTTCTCCCAAAACTTATTACAACAGCGGCTTGTCGTCCACTCTTCCTTGGGATACGAGTCTTCCGTACAAACCAGCCGGCATCGCTATTAAAGGTAGGTAGAAGCCGAAGAAAGGGTGGCGATCGGCGGGTAGTAACGGCACGGAGCCCAGACGAGCTCCTCCTCAAGCTAGGACAACAAAGAGAAGCTGATTGGCCGTTTGACCATCAGCAGCTTGCAGCACTAAGTATGTCAGCTGTTTGCAGGAGTGCTTGACCCACTTTAGGGTGCCATCAGCGTACGACCATGTAACTGGCAGGAGGGATTTGCAATTTTCCAAATTGGCGATCGCGATAGGTAATTCGATTTTATTGCTTTGGCGTCATTGGCAAGATTCTCGGGGTTTCTCCGACACAACCATACTACGATCAGGTATGCATGACCACGTGCAGAATCACGTGCGGAATCACGTGCACTTTCGAAAAAATCTAGCACCGTAGCTTAGTTTCCCGTGGTCTCTCACCTTACATGCAGGAAAATACCTAACTCTGGTGTTAAGACTACTAAAAATTGCTAGCGTGGGGGTTGTTGTTTTCAGCAATGCCAGCACTAAGGAAGGCGGGAATTGACTGGCCTCGAACGTAGCTCTAGCTGCGGCGACGAAGATTTGAGACGAGTGGCCTGGATGAGCAGGAATTTGCAGTGAACTAGAACGTAAGCTAAACTAGCGAGTAACTCCCGGAATTCTGGACGTTGATCGCCCGAATGGGTAACGCGCGGAAAGGGTACAGAGGTACTTAAATTCGCTACATCCCGAGACCGGGCTGTAGATGACATATAAAACTCCTTGCTGGGCTCTCGGCTATAGTTGTGATCTCCTGAATCCTTGATTTCCCAGTATCGCTCGTAAAATAACCACTACCAGTAAATCATGGGGCACTATCCAAACATGCCTCTCGAAATAATTACAGTAAGCTACACTCCGCTCCCTGATGGCTACGCAGGATTCGCCGATATTAATTCATCTTAGATAGGCGGCTCCTTGGCTGGCATGATGGCTTCTATTCCTCTACGTCGTCTGGGGCACAACGTCCGCATCATGGAGCGCGCTTCAACCTCACTCCTCCACGACCAAGGCGCCGGGATTGTAGCAGGCGGCGACATTCAAATGTTTCTGGATCAGTATGACCGTACACAGACACCTATCGCGGTGAAAAGTCACCAACGGTTGTATTTCGCTGATAAAAGCGGCGACCATATCCGGCGAGAGAATACGCCTCAGCGAATGAGTAGTTGGGACCTTATCTACCACATCTGTCGCGCAAATTTCGACCGGTACAAAAGCGATTACATAAAGGAGTATGACCTGAGCGTTGACGTCCCCGGCGAGGGAACGGCGAGCTACGAATACGGCCGTCTCGTAACCAGTATACACGAAGACGGAGATCGGGTCAGAGTATCGTACAAGAGCACAGTACCAGGAGACGAGGACAAACCACTGCAGTATGCCACGGCCGATTTCGTCGTCATTGCAGACGGTGCCTCATCGACTGTCCGCAAAGCCCTCTGCCCTTCCGCGCCCGAGAGGACATATGCCGGATATGTAGCATTTCGAGGAACTGTTCCCGAATCGGAGCTTTCTCCTGAAGCTAAAGCCGTCTTCGTCGGCCGATTTCCTTTCTACCAGACATCTGGAAGCCAAATTCTCGCATACGCGGTCCCGGGTCGCTTGGGAATTCTGGAAACGGGCCAAAGGTTGATTAACTGGGTGTGGTATGTTAATGTTCCAGGGAGCTCCGATCAGTTCCGGATCATCATGACGGACAAATTTGGAATCACTCATCGGTGGACATTGCCAACTGGCGGACATATGAGTACCGACGTTTGGGAAACGCAAAAAAAGGCTGCGGAAGAGAACCTGCCGCCGCAGTTCGCAGAGCTGGTGCTGAAGACCACCGCTCCATTTGTACAGGCCATCACGGACCTGGCGCCTCCGAACGACGACAAGTGCTGGGTACTTGGCGGGAGGGGTGTCATTGTAGGAGATGCACTCGCTGGATTCCGGCCGCATACTGCGGCGAGCACGGCGCAGGCTGCAATGCACGCGATGCTCCTAGGACGCGTATTTGGCGGAGAGATGGAGCGGGATCACTATGAGAGAACCGTTATCCAATTTGCGAAACACACGCAGCGTTCCGGTGTCCTCATGGGAAATCGGAGTCAGTTTGGACAAGAACCTCCGAGGGTCAACTAAGTTGTTATATCTGAAGTTCTTATGAATATGAGTTTCGCCTTAGTAAACTGCCAGCTCAGAGTAGCTATCACGCCAATCACACCGGAATGGACGTTCTAGCGAAGTGGTTAGTACATATAATTTGAATCTTCCTGTTCGAATGTTTTCGTTGCAACATCCGTTAATCCGCCCTGTATCCTCTTCGGAAGACTGCAGCTGGGAGCGTTAGTCACCAGCTGACGTGAAGGAAACTCGGGGTGTTGGCTTGTGGCAGCGACTTCTCGCATACATACTTTCTGCAAGGAGTGAGTCAGCCTTCTAGTTATATTATAGTCTGGTAGGCTGCTATTGTTTCGCAGACTGTCATCCACAAGCATATGCACAATGCAAACCCCCTTGTAGCTGGGTCATGGAAACATCAGCAAATACCTTCGCACTACTGCTCAGTGGAGAAAGATTTCGACGTTATCAGATAGTTAGAGAAGCGTTCAGACTGGTCAGGGGCCATCAATCACGGTATTGGAGACTCATAGTTCGGAGATATAAAATACTAAAGTGTCCCGGCTGGAACAGCGAGTAGATAGGCCGATGCTTCAACCAACTGTGATAACCGGAATATTCTAATATTAAAGATTGTTGAAATCTCTAATCTCTTCAAAACAGTATCAATGGCGGTCCATATGTTAGATTTCGTTATTATTGGAAGTAAGTAGTGCCCCAGACGACTCCTTTCGCATAGTTACGCTGTCCGTCTGTCCGAAATATAGGGTTAACCAAGGCGAATTCCATCTAGGCGGCCCAGCAGAGGCCCTGCTCGCATATCGGTTAGCGTCTTGCCCTTCAGCACCGACTGTGCTGCTCCCTGAAGCTGGCGGCCCTGCTCCAAGCCCTGAATACCTTCGCAATCTTGTGGCACCGTTTATCTCAGGTCTGCTGACTGGCGAGGGGCGCCACTCATCGACCTCAACTATCTCGGAGACGAGAGAGTTTCGACCTGGCTTGTGCTGTGGCCCGAACACGCCTTGTTCTAGATATAGTAGCCAAGACGCCTTTTCTATCAAACAACATTATCGGATTACCCGACGAGCCCGCGTCGGACAGCGATGAAGCTATAACCTCGTTTATACGTAATGGGCTTTCTACTGGGTGGCATTTTGCGAGCACGGCACGCATGGGTGCATCGGATGACGACGGAAGAGTCGTCGATACCTCGTTCCGAGTCCGAGAGCTTGAAAACTTGCACGTCGTCGACATGAGCGTGGCGCTGTTAATGCCCAGCTGTCATGTTACTAGCTTCGCGTATCTTACTGGGGCGTGGGCAGCAGAACAGCTGGAAGGAGAATACTCGCTATAATGATGGGACGACAGATACATACGTGTTAGACTACGTGAGGTATATGGAACTCCAAATGATGTAATTGCAGGATGTCCTGCCGAAATAGTAACCGCCTTCGCTCGGAAGCATTAAGAAGGTTGTCTCGGTAATCGGAAGGTTGATCCGCCAACCCCACACCAAACGCGCCGTCGGTATCCACAGCCCTGCAGGTTGATGACAGAAATTAGCCAATGGATAACCAGTCCCTCTCGCCACAACATAGGCGACTATTCCACTATTGGCAACCGCTTGTTACAACCGGCTGCCAAGAGTCATGCAGGGTATTAATCAGCCACCAGAGCTAGTTGTCTAGGTCCATCTTCACATCCCTTGCAACGAGCTGGGATCGGCACCGCTAAAGCTGCCCTCGATTTCTCCGAATACAAGGTCCTCACCATTACTTAAATAACAGGCCTTGCCAGCCACATAACAGCTCCCTAGTTACTACAGGTGGGAATGTACTTATGTAAGTATACTTGCGTCAGGGTTGATGCTAGCTTAGATCACTCTACTTATACTAGGCCGCTCCCTTGGTCTCATTAGAATAGCTAATTAAGACCCTGCGTACTAGAATATTTGCATCTTGTTCTTGTAGTCTTGCGATACGTTTTCATCCAGACTCATTCACCACAAACTCTTGCCAGCCATAAAGTCGCTCGCCTATATCGTGAGCTGAAAGGTCAACAATCTGTGATACTTGGCCGAGAACGGTCTGTATAGGCCGTCTTACAGAGAGAGCAAGCCTACTTGAATATCCCGCAAAGTGGCTATCTCGGCTTCTGGCCAGTCCGGTTATCATGGTTCATGCTTCCGGTGATGAGCCGAATGCAAGCTATGAGTGTCCTCGGGATGACGAGACGTGGGTGGTCAGTGGGGCACATTCAAAGTTGCGAAGAAAGGTACAAAATCGACTCAACCAAAGGGCTTCGCGTAAGTATATAGTGAGGACAAGCACGTTCCGGCGGGCGTACATGTTGACACGAAACAGGAAAGCGGAAGGCACACGTCAAGAAACAAATCCAGCAAAGGCTATCAACAACTAAGTCGAAGCTATCCGTGAGACCGCTAAGACCAAAGATAGCACGATCTCCGGGATTCGAGCCGGAACAAATCGATCAAGCCCCAGAGGAGGCGACCGAAAACGTATCAATTCCAGTTATCGGTGCCGATGCGACACGCTACTATTGCTCCTATGAAGACGACATAGCCGTAGATTGGCCCGCCACTGTGCTGGCCCCCTTATCGATCAGTGCCTTACAAGGGCTGTCGCCTTCACTAGACGATTACCACGCACGGAAGAACTTTTTCTTAGGTACCTCTCTTTTATTTCCAACACGTAGTCCTGTTGGTGCCTACACTTTCACTAACCACTATTTAGCATATTCACTCAGATGGCCAAAATACGGCGTAGCTACTTTCCAAGGCAAAGAGCCACTTGGACTCAGGCTTTTCCGAAGCTGCATTTCAGATCCTTTGCTCCTTGACACCGTCATTGCGGGTATAGCCATTTATCGGCTGATTGGCCAAAACCACTCCGAAGACGTAAAAACGCTATGGAAGGCACAGATCCGAGTATCACGATCTGTACGATGGTATTTGGCAGCTGGAGTCTTGACTGATGCTGTAATCAACGCAGTACGGCTGTTGGGACTTCGGAGCCCCATTGGTCTGTCTCAAAGCACTCCTCAAATTGGCCGTTTCAAGAGCCTCGGAATCGAGCAGCTTGGTGGGCTCGATCTAGAGGGCCAATTAGAGTACGCCGAGGAACACTATAATGTTTTCACGGTACTATTAAAGGCCTATGGCATTGAGAAAATTCGGCTTGTTGGCGTAGGCGAAAAAATCAATAGAACTGATCTGATCAGGGCGAGTATCAAGCTTGGACATCCCTCGGTAAGTCGAGATATGATCAATTCTAGTTTCACTGCAGTAGCTAACAAGACAGTTTGACTTGTGTAAGCCGTTTCGGCTTGTGCTGGAAGACTTAAACGCTAGAAGACGTCCCCTGACCAGCATGCTTTTGTTCCGAGTCAACAAACACTTCAAAGAGATCCTGCTGGATCTCAGGCTATGCTGCAAACTGCTTGACGAGATGTACGATCGCATTAGTGCTGGCTGTCCTCGTAAAGATGGCATGTTGGCATACTACAGGGATATAGTACAGTATCGACTCCTCAGCCTGCCATGCGGTTGCACCGAAATGGAAATCGCGCGGTTGGCATCTTTAGTATTCACATATGGTGTGACCCACCCCATGGTGCGGCCGGAGCCTCTCCGGAAAGCTGTCAGATTACTGTCGCAGAGCCTTCGCATGCAGCGCTATACCTACGGGCAAAGTGCCGAGTTTCTATTTTGGGCCGCGATGGTGGGAGCGCTAGGTACAAATCCCGAAGCCGAAGAGGAGGCCCTGTTCCAATATTTTGTGGATGAGATATCAGCCTCGAGAAAAAGGCTGAATCTCTCGACGTGGCAAAGTGCAGTCGCGGTGCTGAAAGGGTTTATTTGGCTAGACAGGGCTTGCAATGAAGGGGCACGTATTATCTGGACTAAATTCTGTGGCACCAAGGGAGATAATGAAGAGTAATAGCGAGATACCGAGATATTTATTATTCATTAGAGATCCATTGGAGATAGAAGCTACAAATTACAGTAGTATATAACTATGCTGAAAATATTTAGCTTCATATCGTGTGACCTAATCAAGGTTGACCCCGCAGGTAGAGGAGGAAGTTATAAGAGGTAGGGCAGCATTTATCGTCTTAAACGAGATAGAGAGAACGACAATACGGTCGACAGGGCTTTATTCCACACCAAGCGCTGCCACAGGCTGCAAGATTGCTAGGAAGGCTACACAAGGCACATTTCTTGTCAGTAACTCGTAAAGTTAAAGTGATTGACAGAGGTAATCTGGAAAGGTGGGCAACTATTTCTGCAGTGTTGAAAAACGCCTCAGGTTTACGAAAGAACTGTCATCAGCCGCCGTGAACACGTATTATCCGGTCATCTTGCAGGCCGCTGTGCAAAAGGACTCCGGCGGTTGGTGTCATCTTCCATGGCCGTCTGGCGGTAGTGTCAGCATCATTAAGGCGGAAGAGATTAGCGACTCGCAGCAATTTCTTTCGGATAGCTGTAGAAAGGTGTTCCCGTATTAACCAAAAAAAAAAAAAAGAAAAAAAAGAAAAGAAAAGGAAGTGGCCAAAGGCGGCGGTGAGGGGTACGGTGCCGTCAAATTTTGCGAGCATTGACATCGGAGACGTGCTTTACAATTAGGTGTACAGCCGCGCGGCCCTACAGCATTGCAGCATCAATCAATGTGTGGGTGGGCCCTGGAATCGCAGCTGTACCTAAACTCGCGCTTACACTTGAGCAGAATGCTTAGCATCTCGACGCGCTCTATTGACTAATCTACAATACTATATTTCTAGCATATAGGCCGGGGATTTAATTTATAACTTGGCGCTAAAAATGAACTAATTACCTGCATTTTCCCTTAAATCGTCTAACAAGCAGTCTGTATATAATAAAAATTAGCCAAACTATTCTCACTTTACTGACTGCGAGGTTTGGGCTATCCTGAGCTCAGCTCGATCTTTGACTGAGGCGCCTGCGCTTAGACCGTGCATGAGCTCGGCCCTACTCTACGCATCAAGATAGTAAACATTGGGAGAGTAAATTTCGACCAGTCTCGACACAGCTTGGCTTATACAAGAATGGCTTATACAAGATATATATTGCGGCTGGGCTTGTGCCGCCGGCAGTAGTTGCTATACGCTGCGCCACGAGAGGTCTGTGACGTATCTCGGAACTTTCATCTCCCACCTAAAAAGCACGAACTCTCTCTGTTTCAAGTAACATGAAACTCAACTCTCTTATCCTAGTTCTAGCTCAGCTCTGTAATATTTCTTTGGTCTTTATTATGAAGGCCTATAAAACACACTTGATTAAAATGCTCTACACTTAGATATTAGCTTTCTCGATAAACGCCTAAATATATACTCTATTAACATATTAGTGTGGGGACACTAGTGGTTAAAGCCCCCCTACCCCATTTTGTATAATTAGCTAGGAAGGCTAATTAGCCATATAAAATCACAGCACTTTGCAAGAGTCCTGATCTTTAGAGAGGAAGTAATCTCTTTCTTTCCCGAAGTTTTGAGAGCAAGTATATTAAAGCTGTATTTTAACGTTAAAACTAATATCACAGGGCTTTGCTCTATTATTACACTATGATCAGGGTCTAGAGCTTCCTAGTGTCTTAAATAAATACCTGTCAACTACTATGGCTAAGCTACTTATCAGGCCCTACCTTAGACTAGTGGTTGCTAGAAGTTGGATTGGTACATAGATTGTAGCGATTAGACTAGAGGCAGTGGCAGTAGATTCTGTTTAGTGGTTTTGTTACACTGAGCACTCTTTATTAATATTTAACACTCATAACTCCGCTGCTATCACTTTTCGCTCTACCTAATCGTTTAAAAAGAGTTATTAAGAGAATCTTGGCAATAATATAATATATTACTCTAATATTATATTTTAAGCTAAGACCTCTTTAAATACCTTTTATATAACTCTAGACTAATAGTACTAATATTATACAAGGTAATTTATCTTTAGCAAGCCTTAAAGGCTAGGCTGCACACACAGAAAAAATGAAAAACCGTTAATCTATACAGTAGATACAATACCTAGTATCTCTAAGCACAGCGAAATATTAATATTATAACAATAATAATAATAATTAATAAAAGTTTGGTAAAAGTGAACAGTATAACAGTAGTTTATAATTATAATAATAGTTATGCAAGTATTAATAGTAAAGTATTAATAAATAGGTTAATATTTAGAGGGGATAAGAAAGGAGAGAGAGGGAGAGAACTAGTTTTATAGATAAGGTAAAGCGATAAGAAAACAAAGTAAATAATAGGCTATAAATAAATAATAGTTAAAGAACAATAATAAGGTGTATAAAAGTGAATAATAGTCTATAGAGGCCTGATTAAGGCCTAGCCAGAGGATTATAGAGCTCCCCTCCTTCACTTATCACTATATAAGACAGGCTTAAATACAATAGATACTATATCAGGCGGCTCCCGCTAAGCTAAAGTTAAGAAAACAACGCAGCATTATTTTTCGAAGTTAAGATTAGATAGACAGAGATAACGGAAATATCTCACCCTCTAGCTCTTTTTTACTTTTCAGTACCCTCACCAGCTGGCTTGGTTCCCGATACCTAGAAAATACGACAGTCGAGTTAGTTCTGCCTCAGGCAAAGCAGTTGGTGAAGTGCATTTTCGTGCTGGATTGTAGCATGAAGCCGTCCGACAGGGAAATTGATTGGTGTTCATCTCGAGGCGTACGCCTCACTGTGCCATTAGCGAATCAGGATAGCCAAAAGTATGGGGTTCTCTAAATTTTAGAGAACAGTATGCATTACAGCCTCAGGCAAGCAGTTAGCCCCTGGAGGTTAATTGGTGCAACCGTATCGGATCGTTGGGCAGTGGTATAAATCGACCGAGTCCCACGACCTTGCTTTCGTTCTTTCCATCTCTTTTTTCATAACCTACGACTCTTTCTCGATAGCTGAGCATTTCCTTCCCTTCCACGCGCCTAAACTTTCATTATATTACGTGTTGTTTTCGACCTGGGCGCAACTATATCACCATCTTGTCAAATTTTCACGAATTCAGTAAACATGGAGTCGAATTCAGCAACCAAAGCGAACAGGGACGATGCTCCTTGGAAGCCTCCTACCTTGGTGAGTCTACATATAGAGAGGCCTCTATTATTTAAAACACCTGAGCTGACTATGTCTAATAATACTTTGCACGATAGGCTTTGGGCGATGACCTACCCGAGCTTCAAGAGGACCAAATCGAGCGCGTCCAGGATACCAGCCACTCTACTGCACAAGGATCGGAACAGATTCAGGACCTCAATCTTGGAATCATTCGTCCTCCAAACGATCCCATCGAAGGGGCAGATGCAGTGACAGAGCTGTCGGAACTGTCCTCAGGGCATCTGTTCTCTGAGGCTACTTCGCAACTACGGGAAGATCGATGGGATGCATCCGAGGCAATTCTTCCAACCATTGAGGAGAGCATTCCTAGTTCTCTAGCTAGTCTAGTCGACGAAATTAGCCCCGGCGAGCCCGGTGAGGTCCTCGATATCCGAGCCAACCGGCCAGCCGAATTGATAAAGCAGCTATTGGACAACATCATGGGAGTTCACCCGGAACGGTCCAGTAGCTTCAAGTCTGAACATGTTGCTGAAGCTTTTGCACCGAATCAGCATCAACTTCTTGTTCCATGGCACTTCGAGTTTTCGTGGAATTTCGGCCAACTCAATTTTGCCGGAGACGAATTCATCATCGGAAGCATGCCTTCTTCGTCGACCAAAGCGGACGCTACCATGTCTGAAGGACAACAAACAAATTTCTCGACACGGGTCCAAGATGTATCACACCTAGCGGATATATTTAAAACCTTGGACATTTGCGATGTGGAAAACGCAGATGATATCTACTCCAAAGAAGCCAACCACAACTCTCAGGTATCCCCGGAAGTATATCCCAAGAACACATTCGTGTCATTCCAGGAGTCAATGGCAGCTTCAAGGCGAGAGTGGATTGCTAGACAGCTGCTTGATGCGTACTGGAGGAGCCACGGCCCTGGCAGAACCAAAAGGCAAGACGGCAACGGAAAAGGAGCGACTGCCAGCACTCCCCGCTATTCTCCCTATGGCACCAGTGTAACCGGCCAATCAGCTCGCAGGTCAAATAACTCCAAGAGAACCCCTATTGGCGATAACTCCGAGGAAGGCGATGACGAAGACGACAACGGCAAGGAATCTGCCAAAGCAGCATTTGAACCGGATCTCCGTTTCGTATGCCCATATCTCGTTCGCAGGCTAGAGGAAGTTCCCAAACAATGCCGATGGAGGTTTTCGAGGGTTTCTGCTGTCAAAGACCACCTGATCAAAATGCACCACGCTCTGCACTGCAATGTCTGTCTATTGGTTTTCAATAACCAGCAGCAACTTCGCGAACATGGAAAACTTCGATGCCAGCCAAGTTTGACAGCGGAACACGAGTTTCGGTCGTTTTACATGACGGATCAACAATATTTGGTGATCAAGGAACACTCTAACGGCTCGAAAAGAGACGAAGAGAGATGGAGAGATATTTACAGGCTCCTCTTCCCACATGATTATACATCATACTGCCCAAGTCCATACGTCAAGGATTTTCCCGCTGAGTCAAAACGACGGATAGTTCGATTCATGACAGACTGTGCGCCGAGACTTTTCAGAGAATACGCAAGAATTTGGCAATCGGATCATAGATATTCTCCTTTTTTGCACGAACATGACGTCCGAAATATTGCATGGAGGGTCTATTCAGAAGCTTTAGAAGCGGATTGGATCGCAGACTTGGGCGCTTCCAACATTACCGTCCTTACATACCAACATTTTGTGAATGGCACCAATGACGCCTATTCCACCCCAGAGTCGAGCAATGGCACATGCCAGTTTCCAACAAATGCTTATCACATGGGGGACAACTCGCTGCCTTCAAATGGAGGCTTAGGAAACACAATCGTCGCATCGTCCTTCATTTTCCAGCAGCCTCAGGCAATGGACACAATGGGGCATGTACCATATGAAGATCATCCACCCGCCCTGGCTTTAACTAGTATCGGGTGTCAAATGGGACAAATGGGAGGTCCAAATAATGGCGAAGCCGTTGATATTCTGGACCTCGGTTCCTGGGGTGGCACTTTTGAGGAAATGCTTGAAAGTGATGCGATCTTGCCTTGGGATGAATTTTCGCCTTCCAACTAGGTTCTTGCCCTCAGCAGGAGGGCTAGTATAGCGTGGCACAGGCAAAAGGGGTTTCTCTTATCTTTTCTTATCTCCTCATCATAGGGAAAAGCTAAGGAGGATTTCACTTTCTTGTGAGTTATATTAGTGTTATTATCGACGCTGTGTAAAGGGTTGCTTAAAAATTAGATCAATAGCAGAAAGCTTAACGAAGCTGCGAGTTAAACTAAACCTTTCGCCACCCTGGCTCCTAATCTGTGTAACGCTGTACCTTAGTAGAGTTTGTGTGGGGAGGTCTATACTACCCGAAGAGGTGGAGAAAAAGTGGAGTTATAAGGGGTAGGTAGAGCTTGTTAATATTGTTTCTTAGAAATTGTTCTGGGAAATCTTACTAAATACTTAACCCGAGGTTAAAACGCTTAGCTTTTTAGGAATTTTTAGATTTACTTTATATACATGTTACGCAGTATTTAATCTTTCTCTAAGTTTTATCTTTTATTTTAATCTTACTTGTAGAATTGATTATAATCAGTTTTATTTCTTTATAACTAATAATTAAAATATTTATTTTATTTCATAAATATAAAAATATAAGTGACTTAATATTAAGTGGAATTATTTTCATACGGTAATTTAATATATAAATTTTATATTAAAGTAGAAGCTTATTAAATAATAAGAAAAGCACATGTATTTAAATCTATATTATATTAGCAGAGTAAATAGATTTTACAGTTATTCATAGTAGCTGAATATATTATATCGATAAATAATTAAGACTAGAATAATTTATTAAAAGTCTAGCTTTATTATATATCTTCTCGAGTTTTTATAGTGTTATTATTATATAAAACTTAGAAAGTCTTTAAAACTCTAATAAAGACCTTGTATATAAATATCTTATAATAGAATTAGAATAGCTTATAGTGCTTATACCTATTGGAAAATTTTACCTATAGCGCTGAGCCAGACCCGTAAGGAATAACTACTAACAGTTGTGCACACTCATTTCCATGTTAAATAGGATGCTACAGTACCCAACAACCCCGCAGCTAACCATAGCCCGGAGCTTATCTAAGCCTAGGGATTCTTCCTTCCGCTTTTGTTCTCAATTTTACGAGCAATGCTATAAATCCTGTCATTATCGTCTAGAAAACACTCTCACTAATAGCAATATGTACTAGTGATAATTCGGACTATTTGGGCATAGTAATAGGAAATTAGATGGAGCATATAGCTAACCTGTAAATGGGCTATTGTTAAAAATCAGTACTAGTTAAAAACTCCAAACTTGGCTAGTATCAGAAATACTATTTGCACTGTTTGCCAACTGGGCACAGCTGTCTCCCCCGTTCCGGCTGCGTCCATCGCGTGACGGGGTGTTTATCGCAATACAATCGTCCGAAATCTCGCACGATATTTACGCGCGGCATAGTCTTGTTTAACCGAGTCCTTATTCAAGCTACAACAGCTGAGACTGGATATCGCAACAAGATAATTAAGCTAGGTTGAGAGACATGTTGACAATTTCGCATCATACCTACTCCCATGCCGACATGAAATCCAACGCCTGCCCTAGCTCCTTCTGCACAATAGCAAGATGTTTCGCGCTCCGAGGCTTCAAGCGGGCCTGGAACGGCAACGGGCACATAAGTATAGCGGAACTAAACGCATCCTTGTCTAAGTGAATCGTCTCGCCCGTGGCCTCGTCAACAGGCTCGGAAATCTCGAACGCCCATAGAAGCTTAGCAAGGATGCGCCACATATTGCGCTCAGCAAGATGCAAGCCCGGGCACATGCGCCGGCCGGCACCGTAGCCGTAATGGTGTGGAGAGAGGAGCGGCTATCCATGTTAGCTTGTATGATGGAAGCGGGACTGGATACTATGACTTATCTCGATTTTCGTAGTCTGGGCTGACAGCATATTCGTTGGCAAGTTTAGGGTGGTTCAGGTACCGGTCGGGATTGAACTGTTCGTGATCCGGGTAGCGAGATGGGTCGTGGTGCAATGCCCAAATGGGGACGAAAATCATGCTGTTCTTAGGAATAAGATACCCTTCATATTCATCATCTAGAGTAGCCATTGTTAGACTTGAGCAGGATTGTGAATCATGGATGGGGGTTGGGGGGTGGAGGATCTAGATCTACCCTGGGTAACTAAGTGCGGCAGACCGGTTCCAGCTCTGGAGATTTTTGTTAGCGGCCAAAAAATTTGGGGTTAAAGCAGCCGGCGACTACTCACGTTGGCCGCCACCTCATGCCTTCCTTGACCACGCAGTTCACGTAGGGAAGGTCTTTGAAATCAGAGAACATGGGGGCTCTCTCTACCCCGCAGATGGCGTCGATCTCGGCCTGCGCCTTCTTCTGGAATTGCGGATACATGGCGAGAGCCATGATAAGGGTCAGGATTTGGTTGGCGGTTGTGTCCGCACCAGCCTCGAGCAGCTCACCCCAGAGGTTGTTAAAACCGTGCTGCGTCATCCAATCCGGCCAGCCGTCTTCGTTGTACTCGTCGAGTTTCTGGTCGATGAAGCAATCTCGCTTGATTCCCTTTGCTCTGCGCTCTTCGACTTCGTGGCGTGCCTCGTCCCACATGGCATCCACCATTTGGCGGCATTTGTCGGCGCGCTTCTTCCAGTAGCCAGGGAGATACTTCAGGACGGGGAACTCGTCAATTGGCGGATTTGCGCCTGGCTCTTGGAGTTCGAGCCACTTTAAAACGGTTAGAGATGCTGTATAAAGATGACCAACGCGAGGGGCAGGGAGAGGAAGCCTCTCATACAATGTGCATCAAGTCGAAGAACTTTTTATACCACTCGGAGTGGATATCTGAAACTCGTTTGCCGTAGATCAAGGTGGAGGCGACAGAGAGCGTGTACAGTCGGCTGTAATCATAGAAATTGTCCGGATTCTGAATCAGATTATTGAGAAAAATCACAGCCCTGTTTGAAAGGCCGGGGTGAGTGGAAGAACTTTCAAAACGTCAGGTCCCAGCGTCCAAGACTTACTCAGCCTCTTGTATCTTGAAGTGCTTTTCATCTAGACTTTTGGGGTTGAGGTTCCGAGTTACAACCATGCGCTTTTCTCTCCACGACGGACCAACAACCTCCAATGTGAGATGGTCGCCGTGTGTGACATATTGGGTCACGAAGTTATGCGGTCTATTGGAATATATGCTTCCCCTTTTGTCCAGCAGCAAGTTGACCGCTTTCCGATCGCAAAGAACGATGATATTGGTAGGGCCAATCGTGAGGGAGTAGATGGGTCCGTACTGGTCCGCCCAGGCCCGAAACCTTGCATATAAAGTCAGCCCTTCAAAGGGCCCGGGGAAATAGAGTGGTGTGTTTTATCAGTTCTTACTTCTTTCCAAGCCCAGTAGTTGGAATTTGAAGGGCATTGCCCAAGACCGGCAGTGTCGGCGGCCCAGGGGGCATTCGAGGGCGCCGCTTGCCCACCTGCGACAGTTTATACACGGGATAAACCAATAAGGCGGATAGCAGCAGGTAGATATGCAGTAGCAACGCCATCTTTAGTTGTCCATATACCTGGATAGCTCGTCGTAGACCGAAAATCCAGGGCAGCCTAGAAAGAGCCCAGCCTCTTTTGTACAAGCCCTAGTGCCTTTTAATGTCGCGTGCTCAGCTCAGGGTAGCGGACTATCATCGGATCAGTTCCGACGAGGGATCAGTGCACGGATCTCTGACGGCTACGGTCGCCGAGGCACTCGCGCTGAGACCATAACCCCGAGTCTCCCTGTTCGCTCGACATTGGATGCCAGGATATGCCTACAAGTGCAACAAGGTCGGCATTCAAAACACTTGGGACAGGCTCATCCCCGTTCCCGATAACGACTGTCTCTGTCGGGAAATAAACATTCTTTCCAATTGAAACGTACGGAATGGTCTGAAACTGCAACTCACCCTCTGCACCACCCCCTTCTGATGGACCAGTAGCCCGCGACTGCTAAGCTTGGTTCGAGGTCCGGTCTCGCCGCCGGACTATTAAGCCTTTTGGAGTGGTAGCCCCCAATTTCGTATTACCCCGTCGGCCTATTCTCCGCAAAGGTTACCCCGGGTTTCCCCAGATCCGGATCCTTGTCGTTCGGCTTACCAACACAGACCCATCAGCGCTGCTGTCATTTCGCAAGGACTGCAAGCTAAGAACGAATAAATGGTGGGTAAAATATCTGCGGAGAGGGGTCTTGCGATTGTTCCGAGTTTTAGTGTAATAGATACAGCCCGCATAGTCAAACTTCGGAAGACATGCCCAAAGGTGAAATATCGGCTAGCTTCAAGGGCAGAGTCTACGGAATAACTAGTATGTTATCTAATAGCGGAAGAGAAATTGCTGTCCAATTATCCGAGACAGATGCCAGCCATGTAATGATCAGCCGAAAAGAGCGTCGATATACCTTTCGAGGGCATCGCGGTGGGCGGATACTACTGGGAAGCTGTTTAGTCATAACATACATCAGCAGACTTATAGTTACCGAGAAGGATATAGTTATGCAGGGTCTGAATACCAGGCCCAATGAAGCAGCTGTCACAGCCCGAGTCATTGCTGAAAACAGGTTGTGCTACGCCAGTTCAATTTCTCGTAATCACAATGCACTCTTTCCTCAACCACCCTGATCTATGGTTATCTTTATTGCCCGAAGGTTAATACGCCTTCTAGGCGATGGGAACTTGATAGTCTATGTTTCCACCCTAACCCTACCATGCTACACCCAACGTCCCTTCCGTCCGTTTCGTGAACACTATATGGCCGTATTTAACCGAAGCAGCCACAAAGTGGGCTTGAATGCCTTGAAAAGTTGGCCTGTCCCGTTAGGGTATAACAAGCTTGCGAAGAATGGCTACGAGACGAAGTGTGGACATGTCGGTTATTTTCGATAGGAAATTTACATGATGAAAACTTTCTTACCAGAAATATTCGATATCTACCCAACGTCCTAGTGGAGCATAGTGTACACCTGCAAGCTCGGAGTCAGAGGTGCTGCCAAGTGTTGGATTTAGGGACACGTGATACATGGATGGCAAAACGGAGTTCTTGAAATTGGAAACCGAGCATTGGGGCTTAAGAAATGGGGTTTTCAACATCAACTAGGCGGAAGGGCATATATTGCAAGGTGTTTGCATTGTTCCTTCTTGTTGTGGTTGGCAATCTCCCCACATCCACCACCTATTCCCACCAAATCCCGGGATTCATTAACCCTAACTCGGACCTGCGGCAGTGGAATGCATGTAGCCCTAACCCCCAGACCAACACTACGTAGTGTACTGTGTAGGCGCTGCTGTTTGGTGTTAGAAGACCTCGGTTATTCAACCCAAAGGAGGGGGGGGGAGGGTAAGTGGATAAATGGTCCGGAATCCGTGCGCACCCAAGCCGCACGGACTAATTACAAAGTATGTAGAGCGTAGATTTAGTTACTTTTGGTATCTCCCTGGGTCCTTAGATAACAACTTTGGGTTCCAGGATGAAAGCTGTGAGTTGGAGTCAAATGCCCTTGTCGAACGCATCATTTTGTGCCCAGAATCTACAAAATAAGCAATAAGAGCCATGTCGTACAAAGTTGACGGTACTGGGCGGCTGCATGGCCGGGTAGCTATCGTTACGGGCTCGTCCTCCGGCATGGGCCGCGCAATTGCGCTCGGTCTTGCCCGCGAGGGCGCATATGTCGTCTGCGGAGATTTAAGGCCAGACGCCCAACAAGGCGGTTTCGAGGAAGACAAGCACATTCCGACCTACGAAGTCATAGTACAAAATGGCGGAAAAGCCATCTTTCAGAAATGCGACATGGGCAAGACCGACGAGATCGTGGCACTGGTCCAATCCGCAATCCATGTAAGAAATGCAGACGGAAGATGGGACACCCTTTACCAAGGTCTCGAGGGGATAAGATGCTGATATATCCAAACGCCTGCCTCCCCAAAAATAGGAATACGGAAAGCTGGATATCCTGATAAACAACGCAGGGCTCTGGCTGCCACTGCGTGATTTTGTCGAGGAAACTGAGGATATGTGGGACAACATGATGAACATCAACGCCAAGGGCACGTCGACAGCGATGCGGCTTGCCATCAAGAAGTTTTTGACCCAGCCGGTTGACACCACATCCGGGTCGCGAGGCCGCATCGTGAATATTTCTTCGTCCGCAGGCTCGACGCCCATCGCGCGTGAGGCGACGTACGCCGCGAGCAAGGCGGCCGTCTGCATGCTCACGAGCGTGGCCGCGCTCGACCACGCCAAGGACAGCGTCAATGTCAACTGCGTGTGCCCGGGCGTGGTCCGCACTGCCATGTCGAGCCACAATTTCAAGGACCCCGAGATCATTGCCAACATGCGGAAAGGCACGCCGTGGCCGCGGCTCGGCGAACCCAGTGATATCGCCAAAGTGGTCGTCTTCTTGTGTTCCGATGACGCCCAGTGGGTGACCGGCGCTGTAGTGCCTGTCGACGGGGGCTTTACCATTGGCATCCCCCTATAATCGCACTTGGCCATTGCTTTCACAGCATACTACGGCCCACGCCTGCTGCCCCCAAGTGTCTACTGCGATAGCCTGACTGGCGGCGGCTATTTGTATTTTGTCTCGAAGCTGAGGGTTTCTTCCTCTAAAGTTGAGAATACAGGGCCCTGTTGGAGTAAACGCCAGTAAATACGTCCAGCAGACGTATAAGATGCAGCTTAGAATGAGATTTGGCAGTACTTAGATGGGCGTAGGTTGGCCTTCCTCACTATAAGAAACACAGAGGTCTAGAAAGCCTGAGCTCCTCGTATCATCAAACCCCTGCTTCCTTCAGCTATATGACTCTCCTTTCCTGGTTCGCTCTTCCTAGAGCATCAGATAACTGAAAGAAAGTTGGTTCACTGGATATAGTAGACAGGAAGAGATGAGCCAAGAGATCACGGTGTGTATATACGTATTATAAAGGGGAGAACATTGCTGTGGGTTTTAAATGAAGGAGCGACCCAGTATTTACTCTTCCTTTTAATTACATTTAGAGTATCTCGGAGTCCTTATCAACCTTATTTCTTTCGCCCCTAGCTATTTAACCTATGAAGTCCAAAATGTTAAATGTTCTTTTTCTAGAAGAAGAACACCTGAGACTAACACATGATTGAAGAAAGAGAGAGAGAAAAAAATACGCCGATTACATTCAAATTCGGTCACAGTTGCCTGCCACTTAGAGACGTCGCGCAAACCTTAGAAAAAGTAGAAAGTAAACAAGATCCAAATGGACAGACTGCCAGATAGCTGGGTTTTTGGCGAGAGATGGCGATGATTCAGAGGCAGGGAGTCTTGATCCAGCTGCGCGGTAGCATGAGAAGACAGTCCGGGGAGCAGAGCAGAGTGTGGGGTTTGCGGGGTCACCCATCCACCGCCCCACCCCCGCCCCCCTATTCCCTAATTACCGAATGTCCTCGCACCTGGCACGAATTTTCCAACGCTACGGACTAATTTCGACACACTTCGGTCCGGATCTCCGTGCCGGAAAAGTATTCCGATTGACTCTCCCCCGCTGGGCTGTCATAGGGCTAGCGCACTGACATCTCATCCCCAATAGATGTCACACATCTGCGACTGCCAGTTGGTGTATGCTGGATTAATTTATGGGGGCCAAAGCTCGTGGGGCTGCTTCGTCCCCATGGGGATAGGCGAAAAGCCATGTTGAGGTCGTGTAGAGGGGACCAAAAGACTGTTATTCATCTTCGCAGTTACTCCGAAATCCTGTAGAGCGCATGGGCCGGATATAGTTAAAGAAATATATAGAGACACTAGTAGGTACATGTAAGACTGCTATCAAACATGGCCATCTGTCAAACTCTGTGAGTCCATGGAGCAATAATGGGCTTGGCTTCTTTCGGTGCCGATTCGGTATGCATGGTCAGCGAGCTAATCCATAGCATGGATGACTGTGTGAGTTTAGCTTCTCGAGAAGCGGATAAGCAGAGCGACCTAGATGATTTATCAAGACGACTTGTTTTATCTACTGTACAAGACGGACAGTTTCTCTATTCAAGCACGCATAGCATATTCACAAGCACAAATCTTTTTACACTACTAGCCTATTCGATTCCCTACTACGATAGCATGGCAGTTTGGATATGCTCCCGTGAACACTTCTGCTGCTTTCATATCTCCGCGGGATATAGTCAAGCGCTCCCGTGTCAACGGGGCACATGGTCCGGGGTATCGACGAGATGAGGGCACAAATCTCAGATCGAAAGAGAACGAACTCTTAGTCTCGCACTACCCTGACTGCACAATGGGCACTGCGATCCTGGATCGGCAGACAAGATCCTGGTTCTACTAGGCAGCTATTGTATTTAGATGACCATAAGGAGTCCTAGTGCATATCAATTGATAGTAATCTTTCTCAAGCGTCATTGAAAGCTTCGGCCAGGCTAGGGTTATATGTAATCATGATGAGCAACTTCAAACTAAATCTCGATTCCAGTAATGGCAGAGTGACTGGCTGTTCAATGCAGAGTATAGCCTCCATCGACCTGAAACAGAGGGGTTAGAAAGCGAATGTAGAAAATAACTTGAAAGCTTGGTAAACTTGCATTCAACGTAACGCCTGTTATATAACTGGCTCTCTCGGAGCAGAGGAAAGCAATAGCATCGGCAATCTCCTGAGGAGTCGCAAGTCTTTTCATCGGTGTCTTCATTATGCAAGGATGAAGCTACGCACGAACTGCTAGTGAGGATCTGGCCGGAGTAGGGATGAAATATGAAAGTGCTAACCGCTTCTCTTTTACCATCCTCATCTTATAGCGGAGTGTCAATAAAACTGCGCGGGGATTGTGGTCAGTATCTCCCGGCGGATTGCAAGGCTGACATGAGTAGTTGACTCACCCAGGGCAGATGCAGTTCACCCGGATACCTTTATCCGCATAGTCCAGGGCGTCAGTTCTGGTCAGACCAACCACAGCTACCCAAATCGTCAATCTACTGACACACACCGCTGAGGAACTTTTCTCTGCGCATCGGTTCTGCAGCTGATCTATAAGTACGTACCGTGCTTTGATGTTGTATAGAGCCCTAACTGAGGCATGGCTAACAATCCAAGGATAGAGTCAACATTTACGATGACACCGCGTGACATGGTCCTTCCGGGTCTAATGCAATACATATTTTAGTTAAATCGGGATTCATTCGACGTTATTGAGAATAGGAAGAAACTTACAGTCCAGAAACCGATGGCAGCGCCTCCTGTGCCATCATACGCTGCAGCTCCGCGCGCTCGCAATTCCACAGGCCCCTGAGGTTCACTCCGATCACCCTGTCAAAGTCCTCAGGTGAGGTTTCATGAGTCAAACTCAGCTTCTGGCCTACGCCGGCGTTATTGATCCCATAGTCCAATCGACCCAACTCGGCAACAGTCTTGGCCACGGCGGAATCTACTTCGTCTGCCGCCGTAATATCTGCCACGAGGGGGAGAAACGTTACGGCGGGAAATTGACTCTTCAACAGGTGCGAAGTTTCCTCTAGACCCTTTGCTGAGACGTCAACACCAGCGATTTTTAACATGCCGTCTCGCGCAAATTGCAGCACCGTGGCGCGGCCAACAGCTCCCCCAGCGCCCGTGACAAACCCGACACTGGATCATCAGATTAGTTCAATCCCTTTGCACTTTTTGGTGGGCTTCTCTATACTTGCCTTTCTGGGTGCAGGAGCGACATGGTTTTTTGGGGTGGTGTATCGAGTTTTATATTATTTTATATGAACGTTATCCGGCATTTGAGAGGGGGAACTCGTAGCAGGAGGCCAACCTCGATGTAGTACGAGGATGTGGATTAAGGGTGCGAGAAGACTAGGTATCTCGGCAGCAATCCACCATATCAATATGCCCACCATCCGCTTCTAGCACCCCCCCTTTTTTGGGTTTGTTTTGGCGTGGAGGTGAGGGGGTTGTAGGCGCTGTTTCCGAGCGCTAGTGAAAAATGGGGGATAGGCCGGGGGTTTAATTCTTCGGAGCATTTTCGGGGCGGACTTGTACTGTACAGACTACCGATCTCCGCAACTGACTCACCCCCGGAGGCATCCCGCTATAAGCCTTTTCTCACTCGTCCACTTGAGCGCTCAAACACCTCGCGCTGATGGGAGAAGACTATGGCCCTGTGAGCGGTACCCTGCGGACATATTCGACAGCCATCAGTACATCTGCGACCTACGTACTAGAGACGGCCTAGAAGAAAGTTGCTTGCGTGCTTTCTTGAGTTTTGAACAAACCTTCGGATCAAAATGGCAACCAAACAAGTTCTACAGCTGATCGTCGTTCCTCACCGTCCGGCGGTGCAAACGGAGATCGACGCAGACTTGGCACCTGCCTTCGCCATCCTACAACGGTATGTACATTGCAACTCTCGCTCCATTGGCCCGGGAGTCCGGTACTTACAGCTGCTCTAGCGCGAGCGGCCTCAAAGGCTTGTGGAGGGGCAAGAAGTTTGAAGACCGGTATACCCAAGTCGCACTACTCTTGTGGGAATCCCACGAGGCTTCGTATAATTTCTTCATCAGCCCTGCCTATGCCGAAATCCACAAAGTAATCCAGCCCGCGATGAACGGGCGATCCATCGACTGGACCAACCACGCGCCGCTGGATCAGTCAACCCTAAGTGACATGTCCCATCTGGAATCGATCCTGAGTTCGCCATCTATCGAGGTCGCGCTGACCAAGGTTGTCGAAGGTGGCGTGTCCGGCTACTATTCTCAGTTCAGCAAGGTTGTGGCCGGAATCCTGGACGAAGAGCCCGGCTGCGACGGGTACTGGATCAGTCCGACTCTCGAATCGCCCCAAGACCAACTGCTGCTCATCAACTGGAAATCGGTCGATGTAAGCCTTGGTTATCGTACCTGCTCCTGATGTCCCTCATACTGACGTTTCAACAGGCACATCACGAGATATTCGAGAAAAAACCGGCATTCAGAGCTTGTATTGATGCTCTGTTTGTATACTACCGCGTGTTTGTCGTTCCATGGCATATTACGGAGCTCTACAAGGTTGTTATCACATAGAGATGGGTTGGACGACAATTAAGCTGTCTGAATGAGATATCGGTAGATCATGTAGCTAGTGGACGGAACCCATCCACAGTCATGACCCGTCTGGGATTCATATTCTGATCCTTGAAGAGAGGCAGAGCCGCTCGTGAATCAACCATCCTTTCTGCTTCATAAAGCAACTCGCGACAAAGCCCCATGCAGCTCATAAACGCGAGGCTAAGGACCACATTTGTCCTCCATTCGATGCCATGGATTTATCTACGCGCCAAAATCCTCACATGGAAGCGATGGGATTTGTGAGTGACGTAATTATGGACAAGTCTCGGTGCTGTTGATGATGTGCATTTGCGTATGCCCCCTGCTTGAGAGATTCGATACACCCGGATCGGCTCATCCGTGGGATTCCCCTGAACCAAAGTACAAAGAGGACAAATTAGAGAGACCCCGAAGTTGGTCCGCCAATCTGGTCCATCGCTTTGAGGCGGCCCCGGCTATCAACCAACCCCCACCTACTGTGGGGTTCGGAGATCTTAATATGGTGAACCATGGCTTTGAATATTTCAACTGAGCTCCCTAAAACGCGACGAGGTTATACTCTACGAGATCATTCCATTTCTTGAAATATTGAAGACCAGAGAAAAGAAAAAAAAAGGCAAAATCTTGACTACCTCCTTACGCCTTCCCCATTATTATTTATTATTATTGTCCTTTGACTTATCGCATAATATTGAAGAGCTCGATTCCAGCGGAAGCATGTCAGTCAAGGGCCGTGTCGCAATCATCACTGGTGCTGGAGGTGGCCTCGGTCGCGAGTATGCTCTGCTGCTTGGCTCGCGGGGTGCTAAGGTGGTCGTCAACGACTATGGAGGCAGCCTGGACGGAGAGCGGGGAACTTCATCTCGTGCTCAGGCGGTAGCGGACGAAATAAACCAGGCCGGGGGCACGGCCATCGCGGATGGCGGCGACGTCTCGGTGAAAGAGGACACCCTAAGTCTAGTACAACGAGCCGTGCAGGAATTTGGTCGCGTCGACATCCTTATCAACAATGCAGGAATCTCGGGCAAGCAGAGTTCACACGCAGACATTGACGGCCCATCGTTTATGCGTGTTCTTGAGATCGGCGTCCTCGGTTCGCAGTTGATGACCAGCGCGGTCTGGAATATAATGCAGGAGCAGAACTATGGCCGTATTATCTACGTCTCCTCGGACGCAGTCATAGGGTTCGGTGCTGGCGGTGACTGTGCTTACGCCGCCTCCAAAGGCGCGACGTTTGCTATTGCACGCGACTTGGGTCGCTTCTCACCGCAACACGGAATTACCGTCAATGTCTTGATGCCTTCGGGCGGGTCCCGCATGGGCGATCTTTCCGAGGGGTCTAAATTTATCACCCGAACCTACTTCGAGGCAAGCAAGGTGGCACCTCTTGTTGTTGCGCTTGCCTCGGAGGAGTGTTCCGTATCTGGGGAATGTTTCGCATCCGGCGCAGGACGAGCTGCTCGCATTACACTGGCCACTTTCCCAGGCCATAGTGACGAAGACACGCCGGAGGGATATCTGAAGGGATGGGACGAAGTCATGGGCCGCGAGGAAGATGTATATATACCGAAGGACACCCTTGATCACGTCCGATACGGTGTCAAGCATGCGTTGGGCGAGGAGGTTCCAGAGCTCTCGGGCTTTGGTATTGTTTCAGAGCAATAAATTAAAATCTATGTGCATCCAATAATACTCCTCCGGGGCAAAGACTCACAGTCCATCATGAGCAGTTGGGGTAGGCTGGAGTAAAATGCTATTATACCGAAGTTTGAATTATAAAAGAATGGGGTTGGGGATAATTTCATAGCCCGAGACATTCATGGAGAGAGACTAGGTTGACTTGCACGCCAAGGGATATGACATGTCGTGGCTCTCTGTGTCACCGTATCACATCGAGAGAAGATTGTAGCAAATGCGGGCTCCACACATCTCCCAGAGTAACATCACAAGGGCCAGCCAACCAAGTCTTGTAATATTTTGCTGTACCCTGCGGACGAGGACTCCGGGGATGGCAGTATTGAGAGACGAAAAAAAGCCATTTGTGATGTTGCCACCCTTAGGGATGTAGTCGACGGGCGACCGTAGGATACTGCGACCGTAGGATACTGCGACCCCATCAACCTCGGGGTGACCTCGCTGTTGCTAGCGTGATCACTAGACTACATCATACACGTCGGGATTCCGCTCTTATTCTTAAAGAACGTAAGCTTCCAGAGTCAGCTGGCGTAAGTGAAATGGCCCGCTGCGGATGGTTTTGTTACTCTCCGGATGGACTTGAAACAAAAGCTCAGGCCCCGAGTATACTACATCTCACAACACGTACATGCCGGTGAAGCCGTGGCTACGCCTACGCGATAGTCTAGACTTTGCACTCCAATCCCCAGTGTCCCGAATGCTGCGCTAAATCACTGTCCGTCGTGGTGGTAGCCAATCACAGTTCGTTCCTTGGCCGACGGGCAGCTCTGACCTTCACATCGGACTCGAAGTGCTGGCCATAGCTAATGCGCTAGTAGACCCAAAATACGGGGTAAGTGAGGGGAAGTAACAGGAAAGGCTTCGCGGGACCCGGGGTAATTGAATTCTAGTAAGCGGAGCAATCTCGGTACAACGGTGTGGTTTGTTGACTTCACCCCTGCAGAGCGAAAGAAGAATAGTTAATACCAGGGGGCTCGGGAAGGGATCGCCGGTTCAGCATCAGCGGCAAAAGAAACCCATAAATTACACGTGGTGCCCTTTTTTAGTATCGCATCTCATCCCTCGAGTGCGGTCTCGCTATAGGTCTAAATTCTTCTTCGATAGTATAGAGAGATTGTTTGATCGATCGGGTTCAAACCCAACAGCCATGGGGAAAGCCTACAACTGGATGTGTGCCGGCATTGCCGGTTCGGGCAGTATCCTGTATGGCTACGATGCTGCCGTGATTGCTGGGACGTAAGTGCAGACGCGATCCGACTCGGTGATAATTGTTTCCACGGAAGCTCACCGAGGCCTCTGCCGCAGATTCGCCCAGCCAGGCTTCCTCGACTACTTCAAACCGACTGCCACGATGCTCGGGTACGTGATGCGGCTAAGGCACCCCGAGAGAGCCGTGCTGACATTTTTAGCGCTATCGGCGCGGTCTACTTTGGCGGCCTGATTGTCGGGCTCTGGTTCACCAGCGTTCTCGCCGACAAGTATGGTCGCAAGCGTACCATTCAATTCGGAGGCGTGGTCGGCCTCATAGGCGCCATCTTCCAGACTGCTGCGACGGATGCAAGTATCGGCCTTTTCTTCAGCGGTCGGGTTCTCGCCGGCATGGCATCAGGCATAATGTTGACAACGGTCAACATTTACCAAGCCGAAATTGCCCCCCCCCAACTCCGGGGAACCATGGTGGCATTTCAAATCGTCACTCTCATGACTGCCGGGACCCTGGCCTCGTGGGTTGGTTACGCATGCAACTACTCCGACGATCTACAGTTTCAATGGTAGGTGCACTCCAAGGGATTACTGGGCAGCAAAGCTGATTCCTGCCTAGGCGTTTCCCCATCGGCCTCCAGTGTCTTCCCGCAATAGGCATCATCATCGGATGTTTTTTCATCCCCTTCTCTCCGAGATGGCGTAAGCATCCGCATCTTTTGGTCCTGGTGACCCCGATCCTCGGCAGATTTTCTAACCGAGACTCTAGTCATTTCGAAGAATCGACACGACGAAGCCAAGGCGGTGCTGCAGAGACTACACGATGACCACCACGATCCCACTTTTTGGGAGAAGGAATACCTACAGATCGCAGCGCAGCTTGCGATCGAGGAAAAGGAGAAAGAGGAGGCCAAAAACTGGCTCAGCATTTTCACCACCTGGAGGGACCTGCGTCGTATTCTCATAGCCGTAGCGGCTCTGACCTCTGTGCAGACCAATGGGGCGCAGACCATCCAAGTTTACCAGGTCACGTTCCCCGACGGTGCATATGATTGACTTTCCATTAACAAGCCCAATAGACTGTTCTGTATACGGGACTCGGATTCTCGACCAAGAGGACGCTGCTGATGGCGGGCGTCTTCGGCATCTGTAACACCGCCGGAGGAATAACCAATCTGATCTTGATAGATCGTGTTGGACGACGAAGGCTCTTCCTTACTGGCCTTCTCATCCTATCGGTATGGCTCGGAGTTTTCGCTGCCTGCAGCGCCCAATATGGAGAGACCGGCTTAGCCAGTAAGAACCTCCATTTGAGCCGCCTAAAATCAGACCCGTCGTCTAACCCGTCCATGGACAGGCTGGGGACAAGCTGGCGTGGCATTCGTAATGATCTACATCTACTCGTTCGGTACTACATATGCATCTTCGCCATATGCGTACGCCGCAGAAGTTTTACCGACCAAAATCCGGGCGGTAGGCATGGCCGTAGCGCTGAGCTGTGCCAACGCCATTACTCTAGTCTTTAGCCAAACAGCACCTATCGCTCTAGAGCAGATCGGATGGAAGTTCGACCTCGTCTTCATCGCTTGCAACATTTTCTTCTTCCCAATCGTTTACTTTTGCTTCCCAGAGGTATGTCTTCACAGCTAGCCACGATGACCGAATCCTTAGCTAACCTCCCTGGAAAGACGAAGGGACTCACTCTGGAGGAAATCAACCATGTTTTCGGCGAGGAAGTCGCAGTGGAACTTCGGGACCTCAGCGACAATGAAGTGGAGAGAAAGATGGCTGGCGAAGCCGGGCAATTCGAGCATGTTCCTTAGCTATCAAGTGTCCGGCTCATAAAATCCGGCTATGCGTCTCCGATGGTCCTGACTTCGAGCCCTTGATGAGATATAGTTAAAGTACCATAAGGCTGGTATGAGTTCTCCTTTTTTTTTTTCCTTTTTTTTTTTTTTTGATGAATCCAAGTCTTTGAGAAACTCTTTGGCCTTCGTGGTGTCCTTGTGCTTGTAATAGACGTGACCGAGACGCACAACTTTGATCTTCAAATCAGCCGCCATTGGATAGAAAAGAGTCTGAGGCAGCGAGATAAGTTAAAAATCTTGAACCTCAACTACAGCCCCCCCCGGAGACTAGAGAAGCAGTAAAGCAATCTTGGGAAATCCGGAGAAGGCACAGTGAGGATTGGCAGGGTAACTTCGGTGACAGAAGGTCAATGTAAGCAATAGATGCTTCATTAACAGCCCCCGTGATTGGCCTACAAATCACGGTGCGAAATGGGTGGCCCTCCCTCTCCCCATTTTTTTAATGTGTCTATTATCCCTGGCCATGTGTGTGACCGACAGATCTGACTGTCGAGAAAATGGCTTCCCATGAGACATTATTAGGCGCAATACAATTTGTAGAACTCTAATTCCACTACCCTTTCCAAACGGGCTATGGTTTTGGGCTAGCTGTTAATGGTGTTTGCTATATTCGAGTAAGAAAGTAGCACCTTTGAGCCTTTACATCCTGCAGAAAGGTAAGGTACGTGGGTGAGATGGGAGGCGGGGAGCGGGGAGCGGGGAGAGCTGGGCCCTCTTAGCTACCCGCTATTCAATCTTTCCGAGAGCCCAGCCAGGGAGCTAGTTGTCTAGTGCTGTCAAGGCGCCAGCGAGCGAACGAAATGGATGAGTGCCCGATTCTCCAACAACGCTAGGGAGCGAAACGACGGTCGTGGGTTTCTGGCAGCCGAAACTTGTCCGGACGGACTAAATGACCGGAACATCTCTCGCAGCAACTGTCGGTTCAACTTGGCCATGTGACAGCAGTTCAGATGGCTAGTGCTTCGTCCCAGACAAGCGTGAGAGGAAAGAAATAACGGCCATCTTATCCGAGCTGCTAGGATGTGCAGACGATACCTACGCTCAAGCTAGTCGGTCCCTCTCCGCAGCTCCAGCGTCCCCCCGCCCCGGTTGAAGGTTTCACTTACCACTGCGCGGAGATGCGGGGTATTATTATTATTGTACGTGGTGGTGCCAAAACAGGGGGACGTTGTGCTGAAGAGAGCACACTATTTTAATTGCCCCACGCCCTGGCAGGCCAAAACAAGTGGCAGAAACTTTGTCTCTGGACGCCTGAAGATTTTTATTCCAGTAACCGTCGAGACTTTGTAACATGGCTCCGATCGCCACTATCATCTTCGTTGCCCTTGGCGTCATAGTTTATAGGGCGCTCCAAATTGGCAAGCGAGATCCGCGAATGCCCAAGGGGCCACCCACTGCACCCATCATCGGCAACGCCCATCAGATTCCGGCTACCGGCTTGTACAGACAGTAAGTCTGCACTCTCTACTCGGTGCCCACGCCCTCATCGCTAAAGCCATCCAGATTCCGCGAATGGGCGAGGCAGTATGGTCCAGTCTTCAGCCTTAAGGTCGGCCCTTCGAACATAGTGGTTCTGTGCGACCGTAAGGCCATACATAAGCTGCTGGTCGAGAAGGGTAGCATTTACTCCGATCGACCACCGAGCTATGTTGGCAAGCTGCTCACCCAGGGCGACCATCTCGCCCTGGAGCAGATGGATGCGACATGGCGCGAGAAGCGCAAGGTCATCTCGCACAACTTCTCCCCAAAGCAGCTCGACGAGAAGCACTATAAAGTGCAAGAAGCGGAGTAAGTCCCTGGCACAACCGGACGCACACCGAAGGCCTGGCTGACATGTAGTTGCAAAACAGAGCCACCGTTCTCATGACAAACCTGCTGGACAACCCAGACAATTTCTACCAGGATATCCGTCGCTACACAGCCTCTGTGGTGACATCTATTACCTATGGATATCGAGCTCCGACCTTCGAATCGTTCTGGGGCCATGTAAGAGACAAATATTATATTCCGAGCGTTCATGGGAGCAGAGACAGCTAATCCTGCGTAGTGCGTATACGATGTCATGGACAAGGTACTATCACCCCCCCTTGTTGCATATTCGACCGATCTGATCTTTTGCCGAAGTGGACCGCAGCCATGGAGCCAGGCGCCAACCCCCCCGTGGATGACTTCCCATTTTTACGCTACATGCCGTCTTCGCTAGCTTTCTGGAAACGACGAGCCATGGACGCTGGCAAGACAATGGACGGCACCTGGGGAGAAGCTCGCCGTCGAGTCGAAGAGCGACGCACCACCGGTGAGAGGCGCAACTGCATCATGGACAGCCTGCTCGACGAGTATGAGAAGAAGGGCTGGCCCGCAGCCATCCACCAGCACGCATTTACCAATCTCTTGGGCGAGATAGTTGAAGGAGGCGCGGATACCACAGCGGCCCAGTTGTTAACACTCGTCCTGGCTTTTGCGCTGCATCCCGAGGTGCAAGAGAAAGCACGGAAGGAAATTGATGCAGCCTGCGGGACAGAACGAGCACCCGGGTGGAGTGACTTTGCCAAGATGCCATACATGAACTGCATCATCAAGGAGGGCATGCGATGGCGCCCCGTGTAAGTTTTCTCGCCGACGCCGGGAGAGGTCCCAGGGCGCAGGCAGGTGCTGACGAATCCAGGGCCGTGACTGCGTTGCCGCACAAGGTGCGAGAAGGTAATCATGTCTATTTTCCCCGTCACCGGTAGTTCCTGCCTGAGGAATGCATGGCTAACGGCTCCGATATAGACGATGAGTATGAAGGCATGCTTATTCCCAAGAACACCACCGTTTTCATCCCCACGTGGGCCATCCATCATAGCGAACACATCTACGACAACCCAGACCAATTCAACCCCGACAGATACATAGGCTACGAAAAACTTGCCAATGATTACGCCGGAAGCCCTGACTGGGAGAAGCGCGATCACTATAACTATGGTGCCGGGAGGCGCATCTGCCCCGGCATCCACTTGGCCGGGCGTAACATGTGGCGCATCGCCTCCAAGCTGCTCTGGGCCTTTGAGTTCTCAGAGCCTGTCGATCCTGCTACTGGCAAGGTGATGCCTCTGGACCCCAACGCATACAACCCTGGAATTCTTCAAGCCCCTTTGCCTTTCAAAGTACAGATCAAGCCGCGGAGTGAGGCTCACATAAGCATTATCAGGAGAGAGTTTGCGCAGGCCCAGGAATTTTTATCGCAGTACGAATAAAGAGCTAGTTAGACAATTTCTAAGCATTGATGCTATTGCAGAGGAAGAACCACCAAATGCGGACGTCCTCCTTTTTTAGGTCTTGCGTTCTTCTTGTGTCATATCCTCGTCTGTTAGCGAACCCCTTCCCCCCAAAAAGGTCCCAAAAAGCAAAAAGCAAAAGCGAAGTTAGCAACCTTCAGAGTTACGTACTCTACAACTACCAACAGCTGACATACTACCAACTAACTCCACAGTCTAACCTAGCCGTTTCGCCGCGCGCCCTTCCCGACTCCTAGCAGCCCCCTCGCTCCCATGACATCCATCTTATTTCATTGATAACCAGGAATATTGGTGTGACATATTGTATACAAACGCATAAGAGCTAGGGTATTTTGAATATTTAGGAGTAGCTAGACAATCCGGAAAGCAGCCCCTGTATGTCAACTGACAGATCGAGATTCCGCCACTCGAAATCGTAATGCCTCGCACCCCCGATGTCTATCGAAGGGGGTGCAATCGGATCAAAGAGGGTTGATCCCATTCCGTGCGCTGGCACGTGCATGAAATCAAGGACGGATTGGCCTGTGTCGCCCGTGCCATCCACGGCGCCGGAAGTAGACGGCGGGGATAAAGGGACCTGAAATCTGAATTGGCCGTGGCCTGCTTGTGGATGATGTGCAGGTTGAGGTTGCTGCTGTATGCCGGCACTATCGGCTGCGCCCAGGTCCTGAGTGGCGGTTGAGGGGCTACCGACACTGCCTTGTCTATTCGGCCCGGTCACTCTTTTGGCCGGACGTTGGCCTTCGATGTCCGATTCCGCTCGGTCCTCCTCGACCCCCTGCGCATGGTTCTCGGGAAATCCTGAATTCCGATCATGTCAGCAGCCGCATATTCCTCGCGGGAGGGGGGGGGGGATATATATTCCTACTTCCTGTCCTGATCGCGATCGGGGACGCTTCGTCGCCAAAGTTCTGCCTCGGGCTCGACTTGTCTGAAACCCAAGAAAAGTACGACCTCGTTGACTTCTCCGGCGACTCCCTCGCGTTTTCACGAAGGTTTTGTATTCTGTCATTCGCGTCCAGCTGGAAAGCCATTTCCAGCTGCATTTCCAGGGTTTCCAGATTCTGCTGCAGCGCCGTCTTAGCGTTCCAGAAGCTCACGCACCGCTTGTACGTCAAGTAGAGCACGTCAAAGCGTGATTTTATGAGGCCGGCGTTGGTAGAGGAGCGCCCAAGATACTTACGGACCAGCTGCACCGCGGACGCCAGCCAGATGGTGCTGAGCAGGAACGGGTTGATGTGCTGGATGTGCTCCTCGCAGCATCGGTTGACGATGGAGAGGATGTTATCCGCGGCTTCGAAGTATTGTCGTACCCATGGGTTTTCCAGATCCTGAAAGCCAGGAGACGAGAACTGCGGCACACCGATAGCGGTGTTGGCGCCGAACGGGCCCTTGCCCATGGGCGGGCGAAATACGTCGTATCGGTGAATCATCAAACGAGCCAGCTGAGTCATGACGTAAATGTTGTAGATGCCGCAGTGCAGCTGCCGTCGAGACCCCATCCCCCCTTCCGCTGCCGGAGGATCGAATCCGAGGTACTGGGAGCGGTATCGCAAGTGTGGCGGCAGGGCCAGCCCGAAGCACTGGACGGCGTTGGCGAGTATCTCTAGCTGCTGCTTGGCATCCTCTACCGCGTCGAGACAGGGGTCCTTGGGTTTGTATCCGACGGGGCGGATCGGTCTCCCCTGGCTCCCGGTCGGGCCGTAATAAGGGACGCCGTGCGGGCTGGATATGATCTGCGCGTCCTTCATCATAGAATTGATGACAAGAAACCAAGCCTTCGGGGACTGGTTCCCGCTGTTCTGGAGCGATTTCCATCGCTGGATGGGATCTCTCTCCATGAAGGTGCTTCCGGCCGGTCTGTCTTTGAACCAATCCGCATCGTCCACGGGGAGAAGGGTTTCGATGTGGGCCCAGTCGATGGCGGTCGGCGTCCGTCGGATGGTGCTCGCGAACACGTCCATTTCCCAAATAGCCCACCAGACACGGCGCTTTTCCTCCTCTTCGCGCCAGGTCGCGTAGTGACTTGGGTCGGGATTCCGTGCGCCTCCCGCGTCCACCAGGTGAAGGTTTAACTCGTATGCTAGACGAACACACATCCCGAGAGATCTCCACGCCTTCCCGTGGACGCCACGTGTGAGCTGGCAGTGCGCAGCCAGGGTGAGTGCTTGTATCACGCAGACCGGGGGTGGCTCGTCATCGCACTCCACGAGAGCCTCGTCAACGAATTTCAACGCCATATCCACGAAGGGCTCCGGCTGCGGAGTTGGAGTCTCGGTCTGGATCGGATGTGGCCCGGGCTCGGGAGCGGCCAGGATTTCGGTCGGATAGAATCGAGCGGCGTATCCCACCACCGCCGCCAGGAGGGCGCCTATCTGCGCCTGGGAGGTGATAGCCCTTAGCTTGTCGAGAAACGTCGGCTCGTGGAACAAATTGATCGCCACCATATTATCAAAGTACGTTTGGATCCTGTCAACGCCGGCAAAGTTAGCCGAGAAGGAAGAGAGGAGGGAGACAGAGAGGCCCGGGGGGTGGGGGGGGGAGGGGGGACGGTGGCTCGGATGCTCGGTCTCGTCTCGGGGGCTGGGCTCTTTCCCTTCTCCACCCGACAGATCACGTACATGGTTTCCATCGTGTCCTCGGTGACGCCGAGAGTATGGCAGGCTTGCCGTATTGAAGACGTGCATGCCTTGTCCCGCGTGTCCTTTCCCGTTGCTGGGTCCTTCGTTTCCTTCTCGGGGGTGGAGGCTTCGTGGCAGGGATGGAGGATGAACGACAGGTCATTGATGTTTGGTCTCGAGTCTCGTCGCGGTACGGCCCATTGCTGCTCTGTGGCCGCACTCACGGGCGACCCGGCTTCTTCGCCGCCCTCGTAGCCGCAGGACTGGCTTCTGTTGGGATGGGAGGCGCCTGGGGAACTGGAGGTCTGGGAGTCCTGCTTCTCGGCTTCGCAGCGCTCTCCGGCGCGTCGCTTCATGCGTTGCAACGACCCTAGCGATCCATCATTGGTATCTTTGTCCCTTTCGGTTCTTTAGAAGCCGATTGCAAGCATACCAATTTTAGGCCCTGGCTTCATAGCCCGCAATGGGTAGTTACACGGCTGATCTGTCTGCTCACAGACCTGGCAACGTGGAAATTCTCGGTTGCTAAGAAGTTGTGAGCTCGCCAATCAGTATGGCGGGGAGAGTTCGCGGTGCATACCATCTCACTTTCCGCCTGAGCGCGTTGGTAAGTTCAGCTTTCTCTGCATCCGAAGTTGGGGCTCGGAAGATGGACGTACCGGCGACAGGAATAACACGCAATTTGGCTCCGACGGGTCTCGTCTTGCGACTCTGCCGTGTCCGGCCACATTGCGCACTCCACGTTATGCTTAATTACGCAGGTCTGCGCTACTCTAGGGAAATTTCCGTGTGTCACACTCTTAACTAACAATACGAAAAATAAAGACGAAGAAAAAAGAAGACAGAAAGTCGGTGCAGCTATTGAAGGTTGGTTCGGTGGGCAAGGGATAGGCGGTCAAATGCAGTAGGGAATGTGCCCGGGATTGTTTTTGGGGCGGTTAGGTGCGCTGGAAACCAAATGCACATGGCAAATCTCTTAGTACCTACCCCAGGATGGGGGGGAGCCCCATGGGGTAGGCTACCAGGTTTTGGTACATGGCCCCGCGCGATGCTAGTGACTTACATCACACTCTGAGTCGAAGTCTCTGACTATCCCCTGCAGCCACTCCTCGCCCCATTCCCTCCCCACTCATGCACCTCCAAGAAAAAAACAAACAGCCTCTTTCCTATTCGTCCCGCGGATAAGCCCCTTATTTTCTTCGGCGTTGTTTGCCGGGCCACATCATTCGCGATCCTACAAAAATTCTTCGGCTAATCAAGGGTCCCCTCGCCGATGACACTCCTCATCAGAGCGGGGATGGGAAGATTTATGTTGTTTGATAAGACCTGGGGATGCAAGGTGAGGACGAGTAGTTCGGCTCAGTAGGGGGGTCTCAGGCGGTAGTGTTAAAAGTATGAGCGCTTTGCGCCCAACCAGGAGCCAACTCCAACAGTTGGACTTCGGTGCTCTCGGTAGCCCATTCTCGTAACAGGGCATGCGGTAGAAGAAAAGTGGACTGTAGTCGGGTGATCTGCCAGATAAACCAACCCAAGCTAAGCTAGTAGCGGGTTTCGCTTATCTTTAGCGAGCTGTGGACGGCTGCTTGGCTTTCCATGCATTGTAAAAGGTGATGACCGGGGTGACGACCGACTGATATCGCTGCTCTCGTGGCGGCTTTGATGAGCGATATTTCGTCTAGTTCTCTGTTCTCCCCGAGCCAAAAGGACCGCCATATAGTGTTTTCACGGGGATACTGATGCAAGAAGAATTACAACCTCAAAGGGATTATTAGATTAATAGATGACACGGACTCGTCTGTTAACTCCATTGATCTTGGATTGAGGCCAAGCCACGTCGTTTCGACGGTGCGGTTCTAAAGCTGGTGTGGTAGGACATATTCCAAAAGCATCACCACGAGCCGGCAACCCGCGTAGGTGAACTTGACCCCGCACCGTTCCCCACATCCTTTGCTTTTGGGGTGATTCGCTCGACCTTCGGTACAATTGGGATGGCCTAAAATGCAGATGCTGCGGACCATAGAAATTAACCATTGGCCATCCCGAGCTAAGCCTTCGGCCTGATTTGAGAATATATTGGCTGTGCCGCAATTTAAATCCTTCGCAAAATGCCTGCTCCCGTACGCGGCTCATTTAGTTCAGCATCTTAATTTCCTTGGTTACATCTAGCTAGACACGCTCCACAAGCCTGGTGGCCATACATACACAGTTATCTAGATAACATCTGTGAGGGCCAGCGCAATTGAAGACCACGCCGCCGCAGCTCTGGACAGCGGATTTAATGCTCGATTGTACCAATTTGAGGACAATTTACATATGTCAAATATTATTGCATATATGGAACGATACTGTAAAGTCGTCCAAGAGACGTGGGAGGCACTTTAGAGCATATAATGCGGCTTACGTATGAGTTCCTCGGCGACACACTACGCCGAGACAAGGTCTATCCAGCAGCGTAATATAAGAAAACCACTGGCAAAGCTGTTAGTCCACCCATGTTTGCTAACTTGTTTCCACTTTCCTTCAAAATCTACAAAGTCTACCGGCTTCTATACGCAGAAGAAAATACAGTCACAGGATTAGATTGCCTACCTAGTCTGCCTGATCTCTGCTTCAGATTCCCCGTAGCTGTTTCTCTCTCGGATAGGATGAAATTCGCAACACTGGCCGCGCGCCTCCCCTTCCTCCTTTCGGAGCTGCGAGGTTGTAGGCTGGTGACGAATCGACGATCAGACCATCCCCGTTATACGTTGGTAAGCTCCGACAATTTTCGGAATTACACCCATTGCGAGCCTCCAAGCCTAGCTAGCCAGATAATTAGGGCGAAGTACCTTGCCAAAGCCCCCAATAGCCCCTTTTTAAGAGCTAGTCGCCGACGAGATTGAAGATATTGCTAGCCCTGTATCTGAACGTCAACTTTGCGGGCTAGAGCGCGTTTCACTACGGACACACGGGAAGCAAGGTATATGCCAAACCGGCAATAAGAGTAAAACATAGGTAATATCATGGAGTCTCATTGCAGTAATCAGAGGTAGAAATCGATAGAGTTACATGTAGCTAAGCCAGATGCCATGAAGCGTGCAGTTTATCCTGTTTCGAAGTATACAGCTCGGGTCTCACGGCAAATCCTTACTAGCTAGATCAATGCCGATCCTCTTTGCACTAGAGATTCCGACCATCGGGCCAAGTAAATAACGTAGCTGGATGTTTCGCACCGGCCGTTGTGCCTGCTCTTTTCGCCTTTGGTTTTCATCCCTCTCGTCCTCTCCGAGCTCAGAGTCGCAGACATAGTACATGGCACCTGCCACGGTGCTTGGATCAATCGGCAGATAAGGGGTATGGACGAAGAGAGAGCAAAGCAGTACCAGAATCATGAGCCCTAGAATGCCGACAGTCATCCAGGCTGTAACGATTCGGGTGGTTGCAGTCTGTGTGTCGTTGAATGGTATGTTGGACAACAGGATTGGAAAGAACTTGGAAAGGATGGTGGTCAGGGCCACGGCAGTTCCGAGTGGGTTCCTCTCTCTTGGAAACACCCAGAGGCCTCGGATCGCGGAAATACACGGGTGTCGAAGTAGCAAGTCTGAGGTGAACGGAGAAGCTCGAGAGAGATTTCTGTAGAGATCAAGCATCACAAAACCTTGTCATCGGTCAGGCCGTTTACTGGGACTGCCGTTAATGGGTGTAGTCAACTCACGGGAAAAGTAGTAGCTCCAGAAAAGATTGATGGCAACCCCAATCGCGGTAAAGAAAAAGCGCACACCAAATGTCTGACTCGCCATGAACTTCTCCAGGCCAATAGCCTGCATTTCGGTTGCCTCGTAATATACCACAAGGACCAAAAGACCAGAGAGCGCGGCGAGGAACGCGAATTCGAGTGCTTTAGAGGGAGCGCTAAGTCGCTTTTTGGCTGGAAGCCAAGACAACCAACTAAGCCAAGAATGGCGTTTTTGTCCTCTCTCTCTGTGTGGTCTCTTTCTAACGGTTGATGATTGGCAGACGACAGTCGAAATTTTACATTCGCCGACCGGCGAATATTCGAGCATAAACTTACTGCCCTGTAGAGCAAACAGCGCATCGTTCTGGCTTATGTGTTCCTCTTTTAGTGGTGTGGGTAGTGACCTCAGAAGACATTTTAGCTCATCGCTGCGCTTCAGGATCAACGCGGATCCACCTATGCTCCGTGGATCTCGGGAGATGCATGGCCATCGCCGAGAGAGCAAATAGCTAACTGTAAGAATGATCACCAAGAAGATAACCAACACCACTTCAAGCGCAAGCATGGGGCTGAGGAATATCCCAATAGTCATATAGCAATTTTCCCTCTTGTCTATAGCGCAACCGCCATAGAAAGTTAATCCTATTGCCTCGCTTGACAAACTGACGAGGAGTGACGACATCGCCACGGTTACGTCGCCGAGGAGGGCTATCGGCTCCCGGAGTCTGAAAAGAAGGCGAAGGTCAGTCCGCCAGCCTTTCCAGCCACCCAGCTCCATGCACACGGAGTCCTCAGCGGCCGCTCCTCCAGATCGGGTTAAGCCGATGAATGGCAGCATTGACTTGATGCCTGCGTTGTGAAGTTGAGCGAAGAGGGACAGCAGTGTAGACAGTAAAACCGGAAGGAAGGAGCCGATAAAATAGCCCGCTGGTGTGAGCGCTCGTACGGTGATTTTCGATCCAAGAGGGACGTCAGAGCTCGAGGAATTCGTATCTGTAATGCCCGTTGTAGGCGACTGTGTGGCTTTAGGCACCTCCAAGAATACCGTGTTGGTGGCGGTCGCTATCCCTTTGGAGTCGGTCAAGGTCTGCAGGAGATATACGACTGTCTCTGTCGGTACGCCGCGGGAATCACGAAGGGTTTCCAAACCTTGCATCAGCAAAGTGGCTGTGGGCTGCCCTTTTTGGTCTTTGAGTGTCACCATATATCCCATTAGTGTTGCCGTTGGCGTCCCGAGAGAATCACGAAGGGTGACCGTGTCCTTCTTCTGAGTATTGATTTCGACCGGGTTACCTGTATTTCCGACGGTAGTTTCAGCTGGGGTGATCGGTGATGCAGCCGACTCTGCCGCTATTACTGGCGCGTGCGCTGTAACAGTGGGTGGCTGCTGAGCTGGTGCCCACGGCTTGATGATCCCACTGTTGCTGTCGGAGCCTTGGGTAACTGTGACCTTCTTCCCGCTGATATCATCTAATGCCACAGTTATACTATTGCTTCCGATGCTAAAGTCAGGCCTTGTTTGGGCCTTGGGGTACCGAATGATTCGTCCTAGCTCCTCTTCATCATACCAACATTCGGGATTTCTCTGAGATAGGAAGTTGATATGCAGTTGGCAACGATTGTCCAGCCGCACTGCACAGTCGTAGTCGAGAAGAGTGTACCCAATCTCTCCAAACTTGATAGCTGGGCAGCTCTCAGGGTCGTCGGTCGGGTTGAACCAACAGTGATCCTTAACACATCGGCCACTGACGTCCACACCTTCTGGCACAGCTGAAGAGCTCATGTCCGGTCCGTGCGTCCACGCAAAGGCCATGCTAACTCGAACCAAAGTGCCCTGCATATCATTGCCGGCATAATAGCTGCCGGGTAGGTGAGCACACTCGCGTTTCCCAAGAGTTGGTCCGCGGGATGAGGCTCCAACACACGTGTCAATCATTGTAGATGCGGGATAGGGTATGGTGGCAGTAATGTTCGTGCGGTTACGAAAGCTCCAAGCGGAAGTCGACAGCCCAGGCACCGATGCGGTCCGGAAAAGAGCCATCGTACTGCTCGGGGGCTGGTTCCCCCCAGGAGACTTGTCCTTGTTGTCTCTTCGCCCATTATTTCTGAAGTCCCAGACGAATCGTGGTCGTGTTGTCTTGTGGACGTCGATCGGTGGCAGCGCATGGCGACTATACTCTAGCAGCCCGAGTACGGTAAAGGAATAAAGTAAGAGAAACAGCAGAAATGGAAGCCGAATTGACAATGGTTTAAAGGGCGATACTCCCTTTGCCCTGTCGTGACAATGTTTCGGAGTGGAATCGGATTTCCTTGCGCGAGTGGGGCTAGGTGCCTTTATAGCACTTCTGGCCTGGGATGGTTCCGAATGGTTACGCATCATCGCGCGGTGTTCGTGAGGGTACAAGGTTGAATGATCTCCTATTCGTGATAGTTACTTGAAACTAAATTTGAGCGATAGGAACGAATTAGGTGGGGCCTCTATCTTCTTTTCCTTTCCAAAAGTCTTTTTAAGGAAGCGGACGAGATGAGCTTCGACGGAGGTCCTGCGGGGCTGCTAGGTTGCCTGGGTAAAGTACCTAGGTACCTAGGTAGACATGCCCCCAAAAAGCCTAGGTGCCCCGAAGAGTCGAAAGACCGTCCAGTAATACGGTCTGCACGAAGTCCTAGAGTTAGTTGGTAATATATTTTATATTATCTCCATGTAGGCAACCCGACCTATTAGTTGCCTTAAAATTGTGTCACATGGATTCCTGGTTTCATTTGCGTGGCAATATATCCACGCGACCGAGTCCGGGCCGCTCCTCGAGTGGGAGGTTTTGTTAGCCTAGGGTAGACGAATCTCAAAGGTCCACTGACCCCATCGATTGCGGCATGTCTGCAGTGGTTTGCTCGGCGTAATGTGCCGAAGTCGGCTTAAGAGGGGTCCAAACAGCACGACTTGTAGCTCTCGGTCGATAAGGGCCATCTGCGCGTTGTACGAAAGCCGATCTTTGCCCCCGCCCCTGAAACTGTTGCGGTTGAAACCCCCCGGTCGATCTTCGGGGCATCTGTCAACCCTCACAGCACCACTAGCATCAGCCCACAACGGGTGTTTACCGCCTTGGGGCCTTCGCAAATGATTCAATATCTCCCTACTGCTGGAAAGCACTAGACGTGGCCTTGACTTCATTATAGAGGCAAACGGTGATAGAAATGAGTGTGCGTCCAAGCCTGGGAGCAATTCGCAGTCTATGTATCTCTGTACATGGTCTCAGAGCTAGAGGGATTTGCCGTTTACCAGTTATCCCCGCGGTGTGCACAGCAATACCATCCTCTAGAAGCTTCGGTGTTTATTCTTCGCGCGACAAAAGACTCTCACTGCTTTCCACCATGAGCCCTCACAGCACACGCGCGGTCAACGAGAGCGGCGTTCTGGGCGGGAGCAACGGTGTAGGCCATGCTACCCCTAGCAATGGGTTCAACTCAATCCAAACATCTGCTCATGCGGCCGTGGATGCCACAAAGGACTCCAGTGATATTCTGGAAACTGAATTCCTGGTCATCGGCTGCGGGCCGGCAGGAGCTTCGCTAGCATGCTTCCTCACTTCGTACGGTATGCAAGAGACCTGTAGCAGGACGGCAAGGCTCCACCCAAATATATAACAGCTGACCAATGACTTCAGGCCTCAAGGGAATCATGATCGGAGCGGCCCCTGGCACTGCCCATACACCGCGAGCGCACATAACCAATATGGCCGCCGTAGGTATGAAAAATTCGCACTCCTCCGTTCTCGCGCCGAAATTGGGGTACCGAATTTCACTGTCATGACCGGAGTGGAAGGAGGGCAGGCAATAACTGATGAACTTTGTAGAATGCCTGCGAGATATCGGTCTCGACCGAGACATAGACCAGGTATCGTCCAAGGGCCATTGTATGATCCACACGAGATGGTGCCACAGCATGGCCGGCGAGGAATACACCCGCATCTATTCCTGGGGGAACGATCCCCGCCGGAAGGTAAGAACAATTCCAACTCCTGGTGTGCTGGCGCCGGATTTAACGTCGTGTAGGGCGACTATGAGATGGCAAGCCCGTGTGTGCCGGCAGATCTTCCGCAGACCCTGCTCGAGCCGATTCTCATTCGCCACGCGGTACATAATGGATTCAAGGTCCGTTTCGACACCACCCTGGTCTCCTTCGAAGACGATAAGTCCGCCGGTTTCATCACGGCTGTCGTTCGCGATACGATTTCGAAGCAAGAATACAAAATCCGCACAAAATATCTCTTCGGGGCGGATGGTGCCCAGAGTCTGGTGGTCAAACAGCTTAACCTACCGATGGATCGCCAGCCCGGCCAGGGACTTGCGATCAACATCCTGGTCAAGACGGACCTCAGCCATCTCGTCGATTCTCGCAAGGGCAATTTGCATTGGATCATGCAGCCGGATCGAGAGCATCCCGAATTTGGCTGGATGGGTATTGCCCGCATGGTGAAGCCGTGGGACGAGTGGATGTTCATTCTCTTCCCCAACCGGGACGTTGATATTCACATCCAGCCTACGGATGACGAGTATATGAAGCGCGTGAGAGATTTCATTGGAGATGATACACCCGCCGAGATCCTGAACGTATCTAAGTGGTTCATCAACGAAGTCGTCGCGGAACACTACTCCGATGGTAACATGTACGTACCAGGAGGCACCATTGGGCCACCGGAAGCCCTCCCGTGCGCCTGCAGGAACAATTTGCTGACCGTGATCGTGCAGTTTCTGCCTCGGCGACGCAGTCCATCGCCACCCGCCCATGAATGGACTCGGCAGCAATACCTGCATCCAAGACGCGTTTAACCTAGCTTGGAAGATCGCCTACGTTCATCGGGGCTGGGCATCTCCCTCACTTCTTTCGTCATACAGCACCGAACGCCAGCCCGTCGGGAAGTCCATTGTTTCCCGAGCCAATCAAGCCTTCCGGGACCACTTTCGGGTATGGGATGCGTTAGGAACTCTGCCGACAGCGCTGTCCGAGCGTCAGCGAATCTTCGGGGAGCTCTCGGCGGCCACCAGCGATGGGAAGAAACGCCGCCAGGACTTCAGACAAGCAATCCAAAATACCGGTCAGGAGTTTCATGGCCTTGGAGTGGAGATGAACCAGCACTACTCTGGCGTGGGCATATACGACGCCGACGAGCCTGCGCCGTTCCAGTTGGCCGGTAGGGCGGCGGAGAACCCCGTGCTTTATCACGATCGGAACACCTACCCGGGGTCACGACTGCCGCATGTCTGGCTCAATAAAGCGGAGCCTACCACACCGACCTCGACTATCGACATTGTGGGCCATGGCCGCTTCGTACTTTTTACCGGCATCGGTGGTGAAGCGTGGAAAAAGGCAGCAGAGTCTGTGTCCGCAGACTTGGGGATTCCGTTGCAGGTCCACTCGATCGGCTTCCGTCAAGATTGGGAGGACTTTTACTTCGAATGGGAGCAGTTGCGTGGCGTTGAGGAATCGGGCGCCGTACTTGTGCGGCCTGACCGGTTTGTGGCCTGGAGGGCGAACGAGGTCCTCGCTACGGAAGAAGCCTGTACGACTAAGCTTAGCGATGTGATGAAATCGATTCTCGGGCGGTAGGAATTCCCAGCAGTCTTAATACATCTTGCGAGAATATTCAGGATTAGGATAATGTCACAACAAAACGTATACTCAGGAGCTCTCATGAAGGTTAAAGATAAAGACTTGCTTGCTTTCCTTATATACTAGGGAAGCTCACACTTATTAAATCAGCACTTCCCACGCTCGCTTGACCGCTTATTCAGTGTACAGAGGTGTGCGCGTGACTATCAGAGGCTTCTCGCTAAGTAAGATCCCATATTCATGGATCAGCTGCTTGCTGAGCCACTTCACGAGCTTCCCCTGCTTCTTTTGTGACATTTGACAACATATAGCGGTAGATTAAGGATATATACGTGCGCATCCCTTTATGTCTCAGGATGAGGATGTGTTTCTGCCGCAACAAAGAAATATGTATCGGCTGCCCACCGCCGTTCTTTTCTTTCCTTTCCCTTTCTTTGCCTTTTTAAAATGTATATAGCGCTACGTTGTAGGTAAAGTGCGTGCGTCTTTGGAAGAAGCGATAATATATTGCGATTACTAGCGTCGCTACTACCTAGATACTGGTGCTTGTGGTGTCTTGTTCGGACTAGTACACATACAGCCAGCTTGGGAGAACAAGTCATTATCTCTGAAATAATCTCACTGAAATCCACAAACACTAAGGGGTCTCTTCGTAGTCGACCAATGGTTTCGATAGACGTGAAACAAAGCACAGTGGCAGTGGAAAGTTGGTTGAGCCGGCACTGGCTTTTTAGCATAGGGATATCCTTGATTTGTTACGACGCCTTCGTCGTCTCCAAGTCCAAATGGCCAATAAATGATCTTGATTGATGCAATTCTGATTTGCAGCAAAGTAGCTTCAACTCTTCAAGCACGCGCGCTAGCGGCCCAGAGGCCTGGAGCTTGCAATATTCATCGGATGTCTTGACTCTTCCCTAAATGTTAGCTGTAACTATCTTAGCTGACACTTAGAAATGGGGGATTGTACCGAAGCCACAGTGTCGCCATTTCCCTCTGTCTCACCTCTTTCAGGACAAGACAACTCTGTATCGGCCCGGCAGGGCCTTGCGTCTTCTGTGTATGGTCGGCGAACGCACTGAGCGTAGCTAGCAATCCAGCTCTTTGCCCTGCCTCCAAAGCCCAGAAATGATAAACCGCGACGTGACTATTCGTGGAGTCTCTGTCGGAATCATCATCTCGCTTGAGCCATCCGGATTCCTTGTCATAGTGATGTAGATCGTAGTCTGGACTGGAAATTCCTTGCTGGGTCTTAAGCAGCTCATCCTTGTCGACAAGAGCCATTTCACGTTGGAAAATGTCGGACGAAACATGGTCCAAGAAGAAGCCGACCGGGTGTGTGTATCCCTCCAAACCCCACAAATCGTCGGGTCGCCCGTCCAGATCCACTCCCCAGTAGTAGGAATCCCCGTACGGCTCTGTCGCGGAAACTCCACAGAGATGGACGAGCCGTTCTTTCCACTACCAAAGAGCGTCGCAGGGCATTAGCGAGCAAGTTGGATCGATGGATTCTGTTCCGCCGATGACCGTCGGTAGCTATCACTCACGAATTTCATGGCCCCGGTCCGACTGATGACGTGCGCGACAACAAAGAACTTGGGGGCCGTCATCTTGAAGGTATTCAGCAGTTTGCCAGGCAAATTGATGAGTGCCAAGTCGCAGAAACCGCCAAACGTCGAGACAGACAGGGTCAAGGCGATGCGGTCTATCCTACACTCTCCACGGAGAACACATGAACGAAAGGTCCTATGAGTGCCGAGGTCCCTTAGAACACCCCCTCACTCTCTCCAGATCTAGGCCGAAGGGATGGCAGGCCCTTGACGCCCCAGTAGTGACGCCCCGGTTATGACTCTCCGACGCTAGGCCTGTTGCCGGGCGAGCTTCGGGTGCATAAGAATCATACATCCGAATTTCTTCCGCACCTGATCCGGTTGTAGATGAAGCGCGTTCCACTCAGGACGGATGAGCGGCTGCTACGTAATTGGCGTCTTATTCTGAGGTAGAGAACCTTTGTCCCACTCTATTAGCCGCATGCTCGGTGCTGTAAGCCGAATTCCGACGCTGGCTAAGGTGGTGAGATCATGATTGATTCTTCTAAGTCCCCACTGGGTGGGCAAATTGGCCAAGTACTAGCTACAAAGGGGACTTTCAGTTGTCCCGAGCTTCGGCTCCACAGTGCGGAGTGTGGAGCGGCGCGGGGAGGCTCTCCAACCCCACGGTCCAACTCCGGTATGATTCGCGGAGATCACGGCATCATGGAGCTAACAAGAAGACGCGTCTGATGCCGACATGGTTCGCACCAGGCACCCTCCCGACTCTCGTAGATGTTGAGTCCACGTATTCCGCGCCGGATATACTTCCCGAGGGATAGGGTTGGTATGGGTAGTGGAGCTTGCTCTTAAATCAACACTCAATTTCGGCTGCAGCACAGCTTAAGCGCGAGTTTACACACTCTGACCAGAGCTCCTAGATCTTGGCTGCAATACTAGAGCGCAAATTCGACATCTTACTGTCACGCCACCTCTTATCATCAGCTCCCGGCGACTAGTGTGAAAATGGGTCAGACGATGGCTTACTGACATCATTGACCTCATTTCTGCTCGCCTGTAATCAATCCCCGTAGGCTTAGCGAACAAATTTCGCTAGGATACAAGCAGTTTTTGTTATAAATTTTTTATCTAGCAGATCATATGATTGTTTGTTGCCGATTATTGATCTCCCGAATGTGAGATGATTGCTGCTACCTACTTATGCGCTGGGGAAATGTCGCGCAGAGGATTCGTGATGGGAATTGTACCGGGTGACACAGGAAAATTGGGATGCACATCGTCACATCTTCGTCTCGTGCGAATATAACTTCGCAGGAACTGATCCTGGCCTTGGTGCTAAGCTGATCCTCTGAAATGCACGCTCATCTCTCCTGCACGGATTCCGCGTGCCTTTCCGGCTGCGACTGAGCCTGCTTGAGCGTCTGGGCATCTTTTAATTCTTACTGGCTTGCTGTTACAAATCTATTTACAGCCTTATGGATTAGGATAAGGGGGTTCAAGAATCCACCAGCATCCCAACGTCTTCAAGGCTGATTTTCATCTTGCACACCTGCCAATCGTAGAGCCGCCCGGTAACCGAAGGTCATGCCCGGTCCAATGGAACTCCCCCCGCCTGGGTAGTTCCCCTTGAAGATGGAGTTCGAATCTAGACCGACAGCATATAAACCTCGGATGGGTTTTCCGTCCGCACCAATCGCTTGAGCATTCTCGTCTGTCAAGAGGCCGTACACAGAGCTCACATTGCCCGGGTAGAGGGGCAGAGCGTAGAATGGTGGCTTGGAGCAGGTTCCGAGATTGGGGTTTGGAAGATTTTTGCTGTCGCCGTAGAAACGATCGTATTTTGTTTCGCCACGCCCGAACTCCGGATCTTGGCCGGTGAGAGCATGCTCGTTGCATCTCATGACCGTCTCCGCCAGATTTCGGGGAGGCACACCGATCTTGGCAGCTAGCTCGGCCAGGTTGGAAGCCTTGAGGAGATAACCCTGTCGTACAAGATGATTCACCGGGTACGGCCAGGGCAAAGCCATGCCCATGCCGTACTTCCTTAGAAACTTCCGGTCGGCAATCAAGAAAGCTTTCTTGATGTGGAGGGCATGCATGGTCTTGACGAATTCCTGGTATGGTTCGGCCTCGTTGGCAAATCGCTGTCCGTCGGGGCCGACAATGATTGCGCCGGGCTTCGTGCGGTCCAGCGAGAAGTGAGGAAACCGCCGTACCTGGCCATCGCTTCGTTCGAAAATCGATATCGGCGCGAAAATGCCGTTGTTCTTGTTGGGAGGCGGCATCACAGCGCCGGATTCGAGGCCCATGCGCTTCCCATCGCCGACGTTCGCGGCCGGCTGCGCCGTCCAATCGTGGGGAAGATACTTCTTGGCCTCGGCAGACCTTCCAAAGCCTCCGCTAGCTAAGACGACGCCCTTTCTTGCCTCGATTGCCGTATTCTCGTCGCCCTGTTGAATGATTATGCCGGTGACTGTCCCATCGGTGTCTTTCGTGGCTTTGATTGCTGGGCAATTGGTCCAGACGTCGACTTTTTCTTGAAGGCAGCTGTACAGCAGGCGGCCGATCAGGGCGTTTCCGTTCGCTAGCACGGCTCCCTTCCCGAACCGAATTTCATCCAGCAGGTAACGGACTACTTTCGCCGCCGCGGTCGTGAAATTGCCCAGGCTCCCGAACGGGCTGGTCAGGACCGACATCTCCGCTGGATCCGCTTGCATCGATCGGAAGGCGTAGTAGCCCTGAAGAGTATAGCGGATATCCTTCACGCGGCGGCCGAGAACTCGGGCGTCAAATTCTTTGGTGACGATGGTCCGCCCCACAGAGGCCCCATCTTCTTTTTCATGGTAGTCGGGAAGCGGTACCGGCTTGAACTTGACGGCAGAATTGGACTCTATCCATTCCACCATTTCTGGCCCGCTCCGCAGGAAAGCATGAATTTTGGCCATCTCGTACGCATCGCCAAGGACTCGCTGCAGATACCGATCTCCCTTCTCCGCCGAATCGTCCATGACACCAACGGCCGGCTGGTGTTTGTTCCCTGGGATCCACAATCCACCACCAGAGAACGCCGTAGTTCCCCCAATATACTTACTCTTCTCGACCACGAGGACCTTCAAACCCTGCTTCGCAGCGACCAAGGCCGTGGTGAGCCCGGCACACCCGGAGCCTACTACAACCACGTCGTACTGTCGTGCAGGCTCCTGAAGAAATGATCTTAGCGGGATACAAATCCTTAGAGTCTGGTAAAAACCAAATTGGCGCGACCCACGGTGGTTTTGGCCGTGGCGTACGTTCTCCGCAGCGAACTTAGGCTCTGGGAAAATCTGGCGGCACGTTTAATGGCAGTAAAGCTTGCATTTTGCTGCATTTTCGGTCCAGTCGCCACCAATCGGGAAGCGCCGTCTGTCGGGAAAGGGGGTCAACAAGCCGCGTTTTGGGGTATTTGGGTATTTACAGCTCTGCTTAGCAAGATGGATTGCAGCGTTCCTTTTTAATGGAGGTTAGCACTTCGCCCCTGAATCGGAAAGATTTCGGGCGGACTAACTTGGCTTTGGCGACAGGCTAGGTAGTTTGACTAGCAATGAGCTGATTAGACAGCTAAAGCTCACAAAATCCTCTCTCCCTCACATTCTCGTCATCTTGGAAGTCTGCGACCGAGTCTAGCAAAATTCTACGGCTTTTCGCTTGGAAAGATATGTCAGCTCTGAAGGTTCTATGAAAGCTCTGCCTTGAATCCGTAGGACACTAACTTTTTGAGAGGGGACAAGGGGGGTGGCTAGTATCTTCAGACCAGCAACTTATAAAATAAGTTTATAGAAGTTGAGCTTTTTTCATATATAGTCATTAATAGTGTCAATGCCGAGCCGTGCGGGAGGTGCTTGTAGCTTGTAATCTTTACGTTTGTCAGCATTATGTTACTGGCCTCGCTCATGTTCGTTCTCGAAAGCCGCGTTGGCTAGCCGTAAGATTTACTCGCCTTGTACGACCACAGCAAAGAGTTCCAACGATTCATAGGAGTATGACCGGCACTAAAAAAAGCTTGTGCTGCGATGGAGCCTCTGTAGGTCGAAAGGCAATCTTGAAGGGCTCCTAGCTCACGCTGAGATGAGGCAGATCATCGCGCAGAACGAAGCAGAAAAGGTCCAAGTTCGTTCCATCAAGTTCGGACGAGGGGTCATAGCATGATTAAGGATCTTTCAAGCGGCTACTAATACATTTTCTCGAGGCAATCGACCCGGAAGTGTGTGTTGAGCCGGGTTAGCTCTCTCTCGGACCCTGGCCTAATTCAGCAAGCCTATGGTTGTGACAGTACACAAGGCTGACCGTATGGGCCTGTGCAGATGGCATGATAGTTTAAGATGTTCTAAATGGCCGGTCGCTCGCTTAATAGCGAGTCGTACTCGGTATGAGGAATGCCACTTTGTATTTGCTGTCCGTGTGGTGCAATGTGTCGGCTCTCACTGTGTAAGATGATAAGAGTGACTGCGGGCTATATGGCCATCTACATCTACATGGTGCCGAGTGAATTAGCCAACGCCGTTGCGCAGCGTGCTAGAGCTACTGCTGTTACCCCGAGCAAACAAAAGCCAGCCCCCCCCCTCCCCTCCCACATATGCCATTGATGTGCCATGTAAGTGGGGTTACGTTCGCTTTAAGCGCTGGAATGTAAAGTCCGAACCAACGTAGACTCTAGGTCCTAGTTATCTTCCCCATATATCACCCACGGACTCCGAACACAAGGCAGCGAGAGCCCCGCACGAACTTCGGGGTAGTTTAAAGAACGAGAGTCCCTCCGCCCATCCGTCATGGATAGCCCGCCTCGGTCTCATGAATTTATGTCAAAGCGGTCGTGAAGTCAATTCCTGTTTTTTAACTATAGGTTCGCTGCGGGGGAGACGGGGCTCCAAAGCCATCAGGTAGAGAGACAGTAGGTACACTCAGTGTGCAACAAGAGTTATCATATTACCAAACGGAAGACCCGAAACCTCTAAGGATACAATAGCTAAGCATTTTTTGGGGCATCCTTATCATTATCATCGTCGTTGCTGACGCTGAGCAGCTAGCACGAAGATGTCTCCTTTGAAGGATCGTGTGTATACGGTGACGGGTGCCGCGTCCGGCATTGGTCAGGCCGTCGCTATCCGAATGGTGGAGCTGGGAGCCGCGGGCATTGCCCTCAGCGATGTGAACCTGGCGGGCCTGGAAGTTACGAAGCAGAAATGTCAGTCGTTACAAGTTACAAAAACCCCCTCTCAACTGGATACAAAACCTCATAGGTCCTAGGCATCGGCATTGGGAATCCAAAAATCACCATAACCAAAGTCGACGTTAGCAATTTCCAGCAGGTCGATACGTGGATTGCGGAAACGATCGAAGAATTTGGCCACCTCGACGGGGCAGCCAATGTTGCCGGCATAGCCGGCGGCGATGGAGATACAACCTGCGCAACGATCGTGAGCTAGCCCTTCCGTCGTGCATGACGTGGTTGCATTTCTGTTGCGGAGCTCGCCGAGGGTTGCAAAGCTGATCGGTGCCAATTCTTCCCTTCTTCTAGAACCAACAAGATTGGGATCGTATGATAGGCGTGAATTTGTCCGGGGTGATGTACTGCATGCGCGCACAGTTGCAGCACCTCCCTCGCCCGGGCGGCGTTATTGTCAACGTCGCCAGCACGTCCGGGCTGCGAGGACTCGCCCACAACGCGGCATATTCGAGCAGCAAGTTTGGCGTCATCGGACTCACCAGGTCGGCCGCTGGAGAGTTCGGCAGAGATGGCATCCGCATCAACGCCCTGCTCCCGTAAGTGGGACGCAGACTCGCTGGCACGAGAAAGTACGATTCTAACCACTGAAGCAGCGGTCCGATCGACACTGCCATCTTCCGAGACGGCGAGGCTAAGGGCCTTTTTAACGCAGAGGCCATAAGCGGGACAACTTGTCTAGGTCGCATGGGGCTGGCTCATGAAGTCTCCAAGGTCCTCTGCTTCATGCTGACAGATGATGCATCCTACGTGACGGGAGGTACGTGAAGTCTCCTCCGCCTTGTATCGTATTGCAATTGACGGGGCGCCAAAACAGCACAATGGACCGTAGATGGGGGGTACAGTGCCTGCTGAAGAGTCCGACCATAGGCAAAACCGTCAGGTACCGAGTAAAGTTTTCGGTTCGTCTTGGCGTTTTCAGGCGCGACCCCGGGGATATCGCGTCGCCGATAGTTCCATGAGCACACAAGCAGGCTCGTTCATTACGCTGGGTGATAAACAGCACCGTCGACAACCACTCATAAACAAGCATCGGTTGATAGAACTACAAGAAGCTCCTTGTGTGCTGTAGAACTGCGTATTTAATTGACACTTATTCACCCGATTATCTCTTGTGCCACTGTCTATTTCTTCTATTTCTTTATTCTTTTTTTCAGAGATAGCAGGTTTAACCATATAGACCCGGACCTCTTTATCTTTCGTGCGGGGGTTGATTGCAAGCTGTCAGCAGTGCCTCTCGGGCTACCATCACTCTGAGCCAAGACCGCCACGCAGTCAAGCCACCGCGCAATATAAGTACAGCACAGCGACATCCGATATCTTAGCTGCCATCTCGCTACCTTCTTCTCGCGGATTACGTCGGATTCCTGTGAAAGGAATATTTAGCGAGAGCTCCTAGGCATGAACAAGATGTCGAGTTGTTCCACATGGATAAAGTCAACAACCAACAGCGAGAAAAAGGAAATAAATCTAGTCAAAGCACCATATCGGCAAAATACACGTGATAAGCTTGATTTTTGAGCACCTCTCCTGCTAAAAACCGACTCATATCTTGGTATAGATCTAAGTGCTTGAACTTGCCTCCTGAATGCCGCCGATAAGCCACTTCCCCTCCTCTTTCTTCGAGAAAGTGCAAACGTTAACCCCCTGCGCCTGTTCGGCGCCATCAACCAGAAGCTTAAATGGTGCCCATACGAAAGCAATGTCCTTGTACCGCCGTACTTCGCAATCACCAAGGGTCTTCTCGAAGACGGCGCTAGGCTTGCTCTCAGCCTCGTCTTTCAACTGCTGTATGTATGCCGGCCACGTGAGCCCAACTGGAGACTCCGATCCTCGTGATATCGTAGCCCCGCCTCCCGGCAGCAGCAGTGGTACAATGGCCTCCCAGTCACGTGCCTTGGCATGAGCGAGGAATGTCTTGAAAGGGGCGGTGATTTCTGGCACAGGGCCGGTCTCAATCACTGGCGATGGCAATCCCTGTGCGAGCTGTGAAAGGGTTGTCAATCCCGAAATCCGCCACGGGTTTCCTTCTACATCGCTCTTGCCCGTGAATTGATGCAAGGTGTGGATGGAAACGCCGTGGATCATTTTTTGTCCGTCGAAGTAGCCGGCGTAACCTCTAAAGTCGACGGCGAGATTCCCGGACGTCCATACCTCCGGCTCGGGCTCCGCGCTTCGATGCTCGAAATTCTTCACGCCGGAACTATACACTTCGGCAATCTTTTCGCCGCTCCGCTTGTACATAGTAGTGAAAGTCTCAACATGGAGATCGCCCATGATGAGGCCTACTGAGATTGCGTCCGGCACGACGAAGCGTGACACGTTTGTAAATGGAGGTTTCTCGCTGAGGGACTCGTGGAAAGCATTAACGGCAGCCTGGACCGACGCCTTCTCGCCATCTTTCTGTCCCAATTCGGCCATTGTTACCAATTAAGATTCTGAAGGGCTAGTTGAGCAGTTGCTGCAGAACTGCTCACGAGAGAGTGGTTTGGATAATGAAAAGGATAAGACCAAGTCTAATCAAGTCAAGTGCAATAAATCTGAGGGTCAGTATTGAGTGTGTTCGAGATATGTATTAGAAAGGAGGACAAAATTCAAACAGGACCGGAGAATTGAAATCTCTTGATTTTATTCTACGACCAGATTACTGGGCTCACTCAGTCTCGTACATCGTATACGTATGGATTAGACTTGTATTGGCTCTTTAGTAATAACCCCGGCAAAACCCCCGGCAAGCAACCCCGCGACTAACTGGACCCAGTTAGTTTTATAATTGGCAAGGAATGTTCTTGGAGTCAAAATCCTTTTTTCAAGCATAGATTGTCAGCAGAAGCATCCACCTGCCAAAACGACGGCATTTCCGTCCACACAAAGATAATTATAGTAATCTATGTGTGCACGAAAGGGGTCTCCTAGTTAAATCCACCAGACCGGTGGATTTAATAAACTTACTGGTCCAGTGAATACTACGTAAGCCTGGACCCTAACCCTGAGACCACCTTGATGGGAGGGGAGGATAAGGCCGACTCATTTATGCATAAAGCATAAAGCGGCGTGGTAAGCTGGACTAATTTCGGCTTAGCGCTTATTTGGGCTCCTTCTGCTACCTTTTGACACCCCGCCGCACCTTGGTACCTTAATCAGTTGCCTCTCCTCAGTCCTACCGCTAACTGGTTGCCTTGCCATATATGAGGCGCGTAAGACGTTGATATCAGTGACCGAGATAAGCCGAATTGCGAAGAAAATACTAGCATCAAGGTTGCTATTTCAGACGATGCCCAGTCTCCTCGGCTTGCCCGCGGAGCTGCTGCGCGGACTTTTCTCCGTTCTTCCGACTGAATCGCTCTTGTCCCTGTGTCTCACGTGCAAGAGCCTCCATGTCCACGCCGAACATGTTCTATACGAATCGATCTCGTGCGTTCTCGAAAACGAAAGCACAAATGAGCCTTCTAGCCCATCTTCTGCTGATCTTCTCCTGCGCACGCTATGGTACCGTCCCGATCTCGCCGCCCTCGTTCGCCATGCACGCTTTGGTACATCTAGGGATGTCCAATGGGATGAGGGGCCCTCCGATATCCCCCCTTTAAATGATTTTGCCGATTACTGGCATCACGCGATACGCCAACTGGACGCGTCCCTACAGGGTGCTCTTGAGCATGAGGTTTTAAGCGGTAATGTCGGCGGGATGACAGCTGTGTTGCTTTCGCGCTTGACTGGCCTAAGGACCCTGGAGCTGGAGTATAGTCTAGTGTGTTGTTCACAGTCAATTGCCAAGGTCTTGAGCACCTCGTCATCCATGGAGCCCATCTCAGCTGTGTCATGTTTCCGGTCCCTCAAGGAGCTAAAGGTAGTCAACGACCTCGACAGCACCATACTCCGCCAATGGAAACATGATCTGCAGGACTGGGGCATTCCCCAGACGATGCTCTCATTCTTTTCTCTTCAATCTCTAGAAACCGTCGAATTGATCCTCCCGAAATCTGATCTCGAATCCTGGACACCCCATCAGTGCATAAACTCTCTCGACCTTACGAATCTCATGACTCTCGGCGTCCTTCACGCTGGCGCGAAGCCAGAGGTTCTTGCCAATATGCTCTCGCATACTCCCAACCTCTCAACGCTCGAATACTTCTTTGCACAGAACCTTGAGGATCTCAAATATGACTCGTACTATAAGCTGGACTATACTGACGAGTGGCTCCATTTCACGAGGGCCTTAGGGCATGTTTCAAGCTCGTTGAGAAATCTCGTTATATCAGTTGACTATGCGGTTGTGGATGATTACCCCCCGGAGGAGATGGACGTCCGCTGGGTCAATGGCGTTTGGGAGCGACAGGGCCGACTGGGGTCCCTGAAACACATGGTAGCTCTGGAAAGAGTCGAGGCCCCCACCTTTGTCCTCATAGGATGGAGATGGACACCTACCCCCGGCCAATTGGCAGCTGTTCTCCCTGCACGACTACGTGAGCTTTGCCTAAGGGATGATCTCATCGAGAGGGTAGACTACCAATGGACGCCGTGGAATGCAAATGTGACTGGATGGCTTACTAAAAAGTCCTTTTGGGACACCTGCGACCCAACAGAGCTTATCAGGCAGCTCCAGCAGTTTCTACGGGCTACAGCAGCGCCTCCGTTGGTTGGCCAGAACACCATTGGGCTCGAGCGACTTTGCCTTAAAGTGCAGAAAGATCGAATCTGGCCAGAGAAGTATCTACAACAGGTGGAAGCTATGTGCCGGCAGTCAGGAGTAGAGGCTACCGTGAGGATGCGCGAGAGTGGGTTTCTCACTTGGACTAAGGAATGGAACGACAATATCAAAGAGATCACCCTTAGAAGTGAACTCTCCCAAGTGTCTGGAGAGGGACTTGAAAGGTACCCTTGGAGACGTCTCGAAGAGCCTCGCCGGCAATTTCGAGAGAACTCTTAACTCTGCGGAGGATTGCGCCTATGCCGAATCAGAGCCGAGAGGTTCGGGACGCATGATGTTAATCTAGTCTCCGGTGTCTCACATTAGTATAGGTACCTTGTGCGCTTTTTAGGCTTTTCTCCATCTAGGTGCTAAAATATATACAACAATGCTATCAAACCCTGCTGCTACTGCGTGCTCACAATGCCTGTATAAAGTGGTATGGATCATCACACGTTCGGCCTCCGTCGCTGAGTTAGAGGGTATTCGCTAGCAGACTTGGACCTTGTATGTTTATTTCCCTTTATTTTCTTGACCGTTACGTTTCCTGAACTCATCCACTGTGCGATGATTGGAGCCCAGATATGTCTTATATTGATTACATGTACTCTCTTCTCTCCGGCGTTGTGTCGCATTGTGGCGCCTAATCACGAGAGGAGGTATTGGATCCATTCGCCTCTATTGAGAGAAGGATAGTTGAATGACACGTGGCAGCTTTTGAGGTACCTGGATGTGGCACCGGATTGCATTCAATAGGCTGCGGCGTATCCCGAGAGCTTTCATCATGCCAGCCTTGCTGGTCAGCATAGTTGTACGGCGGAGAACCCCCACCAGCACCGTCGACTTTCTAGGCAGACCGAGACCCGGCCAAATCATTCACCATCAGCGAGCGGCCTACTCCAATGCCGTTCTCGTACGTTTTCCGGTCATACACAGGGAAATTCCTAAGACAATTGCCAATCACACTGGCCCTCATACCGGTCGTTGCGTCGGATCATCTCGCGTACAAAAGCATGCTCTTCGCATGTGCGAGATGACTGCGAAGATCCCGAACGGGCCCAGAGGCACTCGGGCGCGCTGGCAACCACCGGGAGGACACTAAGCTGGGGCTATAGTGTGTGGGGTCGCACCATTGCGTTCAATACGCTGTGGGGAGTTTTAACCAGACACAGCTGACCAATTATACCTGCTACAGTGAACTGAAGGATTACAAACACGCTCCATTTCTCTCCTAAGCGCTTGTCAAAAGTCCCGCGAGACGAAAGTCCTCTTTGACGAATCTGCGGTCTTAGGATCAACTAGACCCCTCTGCTGGCCCCTCTTTTATAAGCAAATACCGACTAGGCCATCCCAGTCCATCCTGAACCCCACCTCCGCTACTTCGATACCACATACATCTATCTCATTTCCCTCTTAAAGCCCCTCAACTCGGCACAAAGCAAATACATCCGGCTAGTAGACTGGCTACGCCTTTGCTTCAGAGCTGGATCTTTTCCATATTTAACCAAAATGACTGCAAGAGAACTGCCGTACGAACTTATCTACTGGCCTGGAGATCCTGGCCGTGGTGAGCACGTTCGCCTGGCCCTCGAGTATGCAAACATTCCCTACCGCGATACTGCGCTTGTGAAAGACGGTTTCAAAGCGGTATTCGCCCAGATCTCTGACGACGAACTCGGTGACGCAGCCAATCCTCCCGGTTATGCGCCCCCTATGCTGAAGCACGGCGATCTCTTCATCAGCCAGACGCCGAATATCCTCATGTATCTCGGTCCGCAGCTCGGCCTCGTGCCAGGGATTGAAGAAGATCCGAGGAACTTGTTCCGCGTAAACCAGCTAGTCCTTACCGCGCTGGACGGATTGAGCAATGAGGTCCACGACTGCCACCACCCAATTGGCACGGGGTTGTACTACGAAGAGCAAAAGGATGAGAGCATCCGCCGCAGCACGGACTGGGTCTACAGGCGACTACCGCTGTTCTTGGGCTATTTTGAGCGAGTCCTCAGGGGAGAAGCGAGCGGGGAGGGTCCGTGGCTTTTTAAAGGAAAAACGAGCTACGCGGATCTGGTGCTGTATCAGGTGAGCCTTTCGTGATCCTAATTCTAGTTTCATGGGGAGTAATTATGCTTACTGAATAATGCAGTGTATCAACGGAACCAGACATCAATTCCCGAAAGCGATAAAAGCGGCGCAAGAGTCAGGTAGATTCGACCGCGTGTTCCAGCTCTACGATGCCGTCGAGAACTTGCCGAAAATTAAAGAGTACTTGGCCAGTAGCAGGAGGCAGAAGTACGGCCCGGGGATCTATAGAAATTACCCCGAGCTCGATGTCTTCGAAGGCAAATTTAGGAATAGGGTAGAAGACATCCAAGAGATGACGAAAGTGTATGAGATGTATAAGCATTTGTTGCCGCAGTGATTACGAAGGTAGCGGTAGTAGCGAGGCAGACTAAAAGTTTAAATTGCTTTTATTTGTTATATAAGCTTAGTGTAGTAGAGGGAAAAGCCGTAACTTTCGCGTAACTGCCGACCGTTTTCTCAGTGTCTACTGGAGCAGAAATACTAGTTACTATGTACATGGTATTTTTATCTGATATAATTAATTAATTCTGTGGACAGTAGTTCTGAGTTGACTTCTCAGCCTCGGCAGTGCAGGTATTGAATAGGGAACTTGTAGTTAACTATATATTAGAGAAGAAGCGCCTTCAACATATCAAATCCTCCTCAGATACTTTAATTGCAAGTGACGTTTTAACCTTTCGACCCTCCTTCCTCGATCTAGCACTATGCCAGAATTCCTGGAGATCTAGTAATCAAACAATAACAGTGGACATTCTTGTACAAATATCAAATGAGGTCGTTGGATGAGCACTCAGAACTTGTCCCAAACTATTGCGTCGCAGCGCCAGTACAGGTTTTTGCCTAAATTCATCCCGAAGTGTGTGACAGTTACATAGTATTGTCTATGCTGGCATCGGATATCAGTCTCTTATTTGAGAGTTCACTTTATAGCCGCCTGGAAGCGATGATTGATACCAATCGCGGCAGTGTATGTAATGATGACATATATTTCTTTCTGATATCTGCTCACCTGGGACGTATTTGCTCTGGTTAGAGTGTGTCTCTACACATATCACGGGAAACCTAAGAGCGTGGTAGTACTCTTGAACTGGGAAGGCACCGGCCTAGTACATAGCTAACGACGAGTGCGAAACGTGAAAGGGCCGCCGGAGCGAATAGAAGATAAATCAGATGGTAAAGTTTTACCTTCTACAAGCTCTCGAGCCGGTGCAATCATCCTCCAGGTATTAGCAGTACTATCAGTCTCAGCGGCCGAATAATGGCACGAGGATTGAGAACGAATTTAGTGTTCTAAGCATGTCTAGATATTAATTCTAGTTTCTATATAATGCTCCAATATACTCCTAGGTGTGTGGTAGAGGAGTTTACCAATCTTAGAGATGGCTGCTCCGAGTCCTTCCCTGCGTCGCCCGACCCTGGAGATTGACGGCAGTTTCCCATGCATTCGAAATTGCCCCCCAGTACCTCTCCGGATCCTCGCTTGCATGGCTAACATGTGCCGACTTTTCGAATCTCTCAACCAAACAATTATACGCCATTTCCTTAGCAACTGCTATACTCTTCTCGATGTCCTCCCACAACACAAGTTTGTCGGCCTTCGAGTAAAGATACAGCCTGGTTGTTTCCGTTGGCGACGTAAACTTCGGGTTATGGATGCCGTCTTCGTACTTCCATCCTATCTCTCTTCCACCAAGCACTAAGCCAGACACGCTAAATGTCACAAAGAGCACAAAAGCCCAAAGCCCATGCATTACAGTGGTCGGGACCGGAACCCACTGGGGAGTGGAGATCGCCAGAGCCATTGATGCTCGTGTCACAACCTCAGAGATAGTCAAAGCTCCGGGAGTTGAGTCACAGATGAGCAACGTATGTGGAAACGGCTGTTGATTCCCTTGCGCTTGTCGATTTTGGTAGGCGATGATGGAAGACACGAAGCTTACCCCGCCTGAGTTCGACATAACATGGATGAGAGTACGCTTGCTGTAGCATCCCTCTTTCCCGCATCTTGGGGGAAATAACCCGTCGAGGAGAGGTAGCATGGATTGCGTGTGCTTCTCAACCGTGCAGAACATGGTCTCGAACATGGAGGATTCGACTAAAATGAGGCGAGAGGCTGGGAATAGCGCCCGGTATCCGTCAATATACTTGTTGATATGCTTAACTTTCCCACCACCCCAGGTGCAGAGGACTATTGTCTCTGGCGATTCGATCGAATTTTCTGTCCCCCTGGACGCATTATCCAAGGCTGGCTCGAGTATATGTATCTTCTCAGAGACAGAAGTAAATCCTGGGAATTTAGATGTCATGGTAGGGACGGGGACACGTGAAACTATGTTAGATGAAGCAAAGGAATCGAGAAAATTCTTGTGGAAGGTTAATAGACCGGGCAAGGGGGTGATGCAGTTCAAATGGGTTATGTTGAGCAAGCTGGTTACACTACTTGCTGAGAGATGGGAGGCGCCCGGGCGCCCGCTGCCACGTCATGACATATTAGCCGGATCTTGTTCTTGATACATGCCTCTAGAGAATGTTGCCTAAATTTAACGAGCTGGGTTGGCAGGAAGCTGGGAATTCGTACACAGAAGAGAAAACTCTTGACTTATGAAACATGCAAGTAATCCGTTGGGGGTTAGATTGGGCTGTCAGCGTTCCCCGAGCCATTCCCGTCGCGGAAGTTTGGCTTTCAGCTTCGGGGTAGACCGAAAGTAATGCTCGCAAAATAACTCCAGTGAGCGCATCTTGGTACTAAGCGACTAGACATGCCAAGAGATGCTAGCCTAGTCTATTGACAGGCAGACACAATTCACGTGCAGAACCGCCCCTGGCGGCCCCACATATACTTGCTAATGCCCAATTCTTAAATAAGATAAATACACGAGGACTTCGGTTAGCCGTCGCCTACCTCTGAGTATAAAGCCTGTCGACTTCCAGATTAACCAGACTGCATGGGACATCGCCTTTTCAACCTGGCGCTAGGTTCCTCAGACGAACGCAAAGAGACCGCGTGGCGGCTGGAAGCCCGCTGCCTTCAGGAGCTGAGCCTCGAGATCCAAACCTCAAGGAACTGCTGTGAAGATGCCGCTGCTTTTTAAAGTGTTAAGCTGCCATTGAGCGGCCTTTGGAATTTCGGCGTCTCTTAGCGGCCTCTCAAGAAACTTAACCATGTTCTTTGCACTTTAGCTGGCTGTACCCTCGAATTTGTCATGGACCTCTCAGTGCCCTCTTTCGAAGAGAGTTGGCTCCACTCGTTTGGCGATCGCGATGGTAGGCAATGTGTCAAATGCGCTGTACCACTAGGTCTATGAGTACTATGAAAAGGTTTTATTTCCGAATGCACAGTGTAAACTACTGTGGAAGCTTCCCATCCAGTAGAATGTCAGCACTACCGCGGCTAGATACTCGCTTAGGAGGCAGAACATCTATCTACAATTGTGACAACGTCATTTCTCATCTGGAGGCATTTTGCGACTACTTCCCCATACACTCGCCAGCGCCATTCCCAAGGTACCCTTCGGAGTTTGGCCCTCCATCAGGGCCGAGACGCTCTAGATCCTCGCCAAAACATCCAAGGCCATAGAGCTATTACACCATCTACCACGCGTCCGTCAGCGATGGAGTCACCACCCCACACCCCTGTATTACACCCGAAGCTCTCCCCTGTGCCTACCGTCTCGTTAGAATCCCAACAGAGGAACGCGGCAGGCCTGGTTAGGTGGACGGCGTGCAACGGGAAGTAGGGCTCGCCCGCCCCCTAGAGGGGGACATCGATAAACTACCCGGCTAGGTGCCGCCCGTAGAGGAGAAGTGGCCACCTCGGGTGGTGCGTCTAACGACTAGAACAGACCAAGAGGGTAGCTGTTATATATTGGACAGGTCGGATATCACCTTGAAACGCTACTGTGTAAGTCAGTTCCTGGTCGAGCCTACATACGCCAAGGATGACCCGCGGGCGTGATGCGATCGCATGTGTGATCCTGAGACAGTACCTTTGGAAGATGTGTTCGGAGAGTGGCGGCGGGAGTATTGTGACCTGGTGTATCTAGAATTGCCGGATATGGACTACATCTATTATTACAGTCTGTTCCTCCGGAGTGAGGGGATGGAACGAGATGTTAACAGTAGCGAGAGATTGAGGCGAGTCGATACGCTGAGAAAGGTACGGGCCTATAGGTTAATTTGTGTGCTTCGGTAACTTCTCAACTATATAATATCTCTAAGTATAACAGCAGTCTAATAACAGTTCTAGGTTTTATATTCTTGACTATCTTAAAAAGGCGTTCTGTGTATATTTTTCGTCGCGCCTCTTGCAACGTATTTTATCTTAAGCACTCGCCAGTAACGTTCTCGTTACTACGAAAAGAAAATATCCTCATCTTCTTTCTTGTTAATTATATATATATTAGATGTATTGTAATATATAATATCAACATGATTCCACTAGTAGTTCAATCGAAATTTTTATAAGACTAAGCGCCAGTTGCCAAGCCTTTCACTCTGATGGCTTAACTCAACACACCCCCATTATTCCCTTCTCCCAATCCTCACCGACCACGGATATCCTTCAGCAGAGCTGGAGACATTCCAACCGCGGTCTTAGTTGCTTCAGCCTTGAGAGTAATATCATCCGAGGACAAAATAACAATGTGAGAGCTCTCCACGTGCGATACGCTCGTGTATGCGACACCTTTGGGAATACTGACAAAGTCGCCTGGCAGTAGCTCCATCGCGCCTCTCTGAGACACGATTGTTCGAGAGCCGCTGATTTGATAATGGACAGCGGTTGCCCTCCGATGGCTAACGTAGACGTCGCCTGATGCCTTGTTAAGCCGAATATGTCCGAGCCACACTCGGTCCGATTGATACAGCCACTCTACTTCGGAACCTACTGCAACAGGACGTTGGACGACGAGCTTGGAATCGCTTTTGCACTTCCCGTGTAATATCAACTCTTCATCAACCAAGAAGATCGAAAGGTCGCATCCGACCGCACCGAGGCACTCGGTCACCATCTCATTAGCCGTGGCCGGCTTCCAGCCGGCAAAGGGGATCCCTTTTCGAGTTGCGATGGATGCCGTCTGGCCCACCTCCTTCGAGGGCGCAATGACGTAGAAGAGTAGGTGGACACCTTTGCGGCCGTAGTTGTCGTGGGCAATCCCCACAGGAATCCTCGAGAAGTCGCCGGGACGGAGCTCTGTCGTGCCAAGCTCGGCCATGAGAGTCCGCTCGCCGCTCACCTGGTACGATATCTCATCCACATCGGCGTTCCGGTGGTAGAACGGCTGCCGGTTGTCCATCTGCTGCCACTCAAGCCGGAATGTTTTGCCGTCGTAGACATCGCGGGGCGGCGCGAATTTGGCAGGGACGTATTCCTGAGCGAAGTGGGTGCCTTGAAGTGTCGGATGCTCCCGCCACAGTTTCATTTCCGTAGGAGGAGGTGTGCTTAGCAGCAGTTCCTCGCGCCTCTGCAACACGACTACATCCTCGCTCTCCGGTATCGCGTCGAAAACATGGCCGACAATCGACATGGTTGGAGTTACCCAAAAATAAAGTTCCAGAAATCCCGAATATAATGGTTGGCAAATCAAGTGTCTAGCTGCAGACTGACTGGAGGCGCTAAGTGGTGCTAGAATGGTTGGGCAGCTCGGCAGATGGTGATAACGCAAGAATAAACTCATTTGTAGACTGCCTACTTAGGTACCTAATTTCCCACGCCAGTTCACTTTGCCGGGGTTCCGGCGGCCGTACTGCTCTGCGCAGAAGCCGCCGACCTACCCCCGCCTTCCGACGTAACCGCGGCGCCTTGGCTGCTCCCCCCTATTAATGAAGATAGACAAATTGCGACTTGAGGAAAGGTAGGTAGTTGATCTAATTGTAAATGCCTCACCCGCGATACGCCATTCTAGAGATCGTCTATTCTTAGCAAGCTTAGTTGCGACATGTACCTGAGCTTGCGATATAATCATCTTCTGTCTTTGCGACGGCCGAGATGGGTTTCCAGGCCAAAGGGGCGGTTCCTGAGGCACAGAATCGCAACTTCATTGGTGGCTCTCATGTTCTACATCACCACGGGGTTCTAGATGCCTACGGGCACCTATCTTTCCGCCACCCTTGGCGGCCGGATATCTTTATCATGTCTCGGTCTATTGCGCCAGGCACCATAAGCTCCGCGGCAGATTTGCAGCATTACCTAGTGAAGGACGCGGCAGCCGTAGACAACGATCGAGCTGGTGGCTACGCGGAACGGAGAATCCACTCGGAAATATACAAACGGCATGCACATGTACAGGCCGTCGTACACAGCCGTTCGGAGGCCGTAGTGCCCTATTCGATATCCGAGGTACCTCTAAGGTCGTGTTATCACATGGCCGGCTTTCTCGGCGCCAACGGACCCCCAGTTTTCGACACCGCGCATTACCTTCAACCAGACGACCAGCCCGACATGCTTGTGCGAAACGAGCACTTGGGAGCTGCCTTGGCCGCTTGTTTCGACGGAGGCAATGCCGTGGTCTTGATGCACGGCCATGGTTTTACCGCAGTAGCAGGCAGCATCGAGTCGGCAGTACTACGCGCAATGTATACCCAGAAGAATGCCACTATTCTCGCCTCGGCACTTAGTTTGCGAGCCGATACCGGGTTATCCACTGCGGGGCTCAAGACTCTGACGCACAAGGAGGCTGGAGCTGCCGCGACTACTACAGAGTCTACAATCCAACGGCCTTGGCGTTTGTGGGTAAGAGAGGTAGAATCGAGTAATCTCTACTCCAATGAAGGATAAATGGGAATGGGTAAGATTGACCGAATGGGGGGGAGATTAAGTGTCGGCGGATTAATAGCGAAAGGAAGACATGGGTCTATTTGGCATAGGACAACAATTGGATTCAAGGTGCGTGTAGTAAATACACACAAGTGAACGAATGCCCTAAAGCAAACTATGATACGGGCGAAAAGATGCCTAGCAGTGCCAGCTGAAATTGTCTTTTAGTAACCTCGGCGTTTGCCTTCATCTGACGCAAACGCAAGGTCATTCCATCGGTATCCCGCTTGTTAACATCGTTCATCAGTGTCCCCTCAATCGGCAGTCACACTCCAGCATACTTCGGTGGACATAAACCGGGTCCTAGCATCCACCACCTAAAAGGGGATGCGCGTTACGAGCCGATGGTTCCCCGGTGCGGAGAATTCCGGAGGCACTGTACTGCTTGCCGGTATCTTCATGAAGATTACGTTGAGGCTAGGGTTTTCGAAGGTAGTGATAGTTGCGACGCCACCGGCCAGAGCCGACCGATGAGGTCGTGACTGTGAAGAAGCTGCTAGGGCCCTTGACATCCTCGGATGTGCCGATCATCTGTTGCATTGGGCTCGATTACGCGACTCAAGGTAGGTCTCCGAACCGGCCGAGGATGCGAGGACGGATTTCCTGCAACAAGCCCCCTCCCGCCTTCTCCCACTGACATGCTGCCCTTCCAGTCAGAGAAGCAAACCGAAACCTCCTTATGAGCTACTATGGTACGGATGAAAGCATGGCTGGAAGCGTCTGTATATAGCTATTAAGCTGGACCGGTAAACGTGTGGTTGAGATGGCAAAACGCTTGCTTGGCCAGCTGCCTGTAAAGCTGTATGGTCGGCCAGCTATCTATCTACGTACGGCAGCTGGATCTTGTTGATCCTCGTGATGACCGGTCGTCATACTAAACTAGATATAGGGCCGTATCAAGGCAGTGGCTGTTCGGTAGCTTCTGCTTTCGGGTTCTCGCATAAGTATCTTCTCACGCCATCTAGTGCGCGGTGATCGATCGATAACGGTGTCTCTGAGATGGAGGCACTCAACTACGTAGCCGTCTCCAGTGCCGGAAACAACATCTCGTCCCGCAAACTCCAGCGCGATCCTGTACTGGCGGACGGAGTACCGCAGTGGGGGTTTCCAAGGCTTCGATACTTTCGCCCCTCTAGGAACAGTTCTGGTGGCTGGCAAGCTCATTACTCAGTACTGTCACCATGACATGAACGCCTGGCGATGAAGGAATTCTTATTTTGTCCCCCTCCGTCGGGCCTGTCCTTGTTCTTGGTTCACAGTTTAACAGCTCCGTTTCGCGCAGGTGGCGGCGCCGGCCTCACTCCCCCCAAGTTCGAAATCGCGGTGTAATCTGGAGCCCCGAACCACATTGTGTACGTTCTCTATTAGCAGGACCAATCGGAATACCTCCAACCGTTCCCACGCTCCCCGCTGAGACCGTCGCAGGTGCCGTAGCGCTGCACTAGCCTCAAGCTTGTACAATAAATTTGGCAGCCCGACTCCCCAAATTGCACGTGGTAGTGGACTGGGCGTATTGAGAGCGGACTGCGGGGGAACTGGGGGCCTAGGCGAGGACCGTACCTATACGCGGTAATCCTACCAAGGTTCCTATGTAAACCGCGCCACCCGGCGCCTTCACGCTATAAGAAAAGGCCCGATGGCCCGAATGCCAAGGGAGAGAGATTACGGCGGCTGTCTGCCCACATTAGGCAGGCACTTTACCTTGCTCTCCCACCCGACCTTTCCCCTACGTTCCCCCACGAGTCCGTCATACGGGGAAACATGCCGGAGAGGCGGGACCATGATGGTGGGCCAACACCATCTGAAACGTCGACGTCAACCCTCAACAGTGGGAGCGCTACTTGTCCTGGATCTGAGCCCGCTAAGCGTCGACGCATCTCTCTAGCGTGCAGTGCATGTCGGATCCGCAAATCAAGGGTAATTAACAATTCCTTTCTTCGGGCCTCCTTCCTTCAGAGGAGTCATGATGTTCTCGCGTGTGTAGAAATGAGTTAGCCAGCACGGCACTGAACTTTGGTAATTAGTGCGACGGATCACGACCAAGGTGCGAGCCTTGTACAAGATTGGGGTTTGAGTGCAGCTACGACATCCCCGAGACATCAGCCAACCTCATCATCCCCAAAGAGTTAAGCCGCCTTTCTTTGGTCAATCTTACTCTCCACTCTACTCCTTTACTGTCTTCTGCGACGGAGCTCTCATACTGAATACCTTTGCAGCCTGTTCTGCACTCTGGAAGAACGAGTCAAGTGGTTAGAAGAGGCAGTAAGGCGTCATGAAGCTCGCCTTGATGCCGAAGATAGCAAACGACAGTCCCAGGGAGTCTCATCGACCCCATATGGGCTTGAACCACAATATGACTCGCCGCACAGAGCCATCTCTCTCAGTGTACAGGGCGCAAAGGATCAGGAGCTTGGTCAGGAGACCGCGGATGGGATGGCTATTGCCTTGACCGATGGCCAGGACTCGGGGTTTTTCGGTATGATTTCCATTTCATGTCCTTTCCCTGTTGAAAAGCATCAATGGTGGGCTTCAGTTTGTACTGCCCGCAGGGCAGGGGGAAAAAAAACAGCCAGAGGGCCACGGTACAAGGTACTTACTGAACGTGTTCGTGCAAACCAGGCGCTTCATCGAATATCGCATTCATGCGCCAGGTCATTCGTGCTATGGACAAGAGGTCCGTCAGCCGCCAGGCGCAAACCTCATCCGCGGACGGAGGAGCGAGCTTCATTGATGGCGTTTTCAGCGCAGCTAAACCGCAATCTCCACAATCTCCCTCGGGCTATCTGGGAGCAAACAGCTCAATCAACCCAGCAGTGAACATGCTACCGCCCGATCACGAAACCGAGATGCTGATCCGGACCTATTTCGCGAATACCGGCCTCCTGTTCCCGTATATTCACGAGCAAAGCTTCCTCGAGACCTATTCCCATCTGAAACGTAGCAAGTTCTCCACAGAGGTGAGACGAACATGGCTGGGCTTGTTGAACATGGTCTTCGCTATGGCAAAATGCACTGCCAGCCACAGCGAGGTGGACCCAGGAAACTGTACAACCCCGGCCGATATCTTCTATCGCCGAGGCAAGGAGCTGTGCAAAACGCAAATTCTTCGAGGCACAACTCTAGAAACCGGTACGCACAGATCGCAGAGTTCTTCAGATACTTTAAAGCTACCATCATGGTATACTGAGATATAGGCTAGTCCAGTATCTCCTGCTCACTAGCCAGTATCTGCAAGGCACGCAGAAGTCTTCACAGACCTGGACAATGCACGGATTAGCGGTGAAAGCCGCCTTATCTATCGGGCTACACTCGAAGGATGCCTTGGAGAATGTCGCTCCCATCGAGCGAGAAATGAGAAAGAGGACTTGGTATGGATGCGTGCTTCTAGACAGGTAAGCACTCCTAGATACGATATATACCGCGGCCGATCCTTTGGTCGATAGGGGTAGAATAGCCAGACTTCTCACAGCGGCCTAGGAGCTTGAGTATGACATTCGGGCGGCCTTGCTCAATCCCCGAAGAGTACATCAGGATCGAGCTACCAGTTCAGCTAGGAGACCCGGCAACAGGCGCCAGCGTCGATTTCTACAACGCCACCATGTATGTTAATTAGCACAAGCCAGGACGGTCATTAGCTAAATCTCTAACCATCCAATCAGACTGTTGTACAGGATTCTGTGGAAGATACTGGCGAATTTGTATGGCCACAACTTGGGATTCCACGCGCTCGGGCGGGGCCATTCCACGACGGCTCATATCCTCCAACTCTCACAGGAGTTGGAAGAATGGCAAACGTCACTCCCGCCGAACCTAGCGCTGTGGACAGCATCCATCCTGAGAGACCTCGACAGAGACGTGGGAGACTTGGTCCTGGATCGGTTTCGACTAATAATCACCCTTAGATACCTCAACACGCAACTACTTCTCCACAGGCCCATCCTGGTCAAGGCGTTGGGTGCCGACATGGTCGAGGGCTCTGAGCAGCCGCCCGCCCTCCTCAGTCGCATTGAGAGGGACTTCACTCGAAGTTGCGTTACTGCCGCTGAGGAGATAATCGCCATTGTACACTGCGTTCTAACGCGACAGAACATGGGGAAACGCCTGTTTGGTGCATGGTGGTTCACGCTCTACTACAGTGCGCTCTCTCCAGCCCAGTCCACATTGGGGTGCTAATCAATCTGCATAGCATTTAATGCGGCCTTGGCCGTCTTTGGTAGTCTCTTGATACCCATGGGCGATGAACCTGCGACGAATACCTGCAGCCGCGCCCGATTGTTGAGCGCCAAGAAACTGATACAAGACGCGATCGGCGCTCTGTCCCAGCTTGATCAAGGAAATCCGTTACTGGACCGATGTATTCGCTGCCTGCACCAGCTGGGCGCCATCATCGGAGTGTGGAGTGCGTGGTCTCCTCTTGTTGTCCATCCTTGGTTTCCAAGCTAATACAGCAACCTGTAGCTTCGTCGTCTTTCAGCGACACCGTTGCAGTTCCTGGCATTCCACCGGATCTGCCGGGGATCAGTCCCAACACACAGCTTGACAATCTGGAAATTGGTCCTTTCTTTACTAATGATTTTCAGCGGTGGTTCGAAGATCCAATGGGCGGCTATTCTTTGGTTGACTAGTGTGACCCAAGGCATTCCCTTGACATGACCATCGATTAGTGCAATCTACTATGTCATTGATACCAAATTATATTCTTTTCAAAGTACGGAGGATATTTTCTCTTAAATATATGTCTGTCCCCAGTTGTAGCACAAGTTTCGCTTGCACCAGACGACTATTCCTGAATTACTCCTGGGTCAGTCTCTTCCTTGCCGGGTTTCTCCTTGCGACCTAGTCGCTCTTTTGGGAGTTTCTTCTGATACAAGTATGACACTAAGCCAAGTGGGGACCGCTCTACTCTCCAAGAGCTGCAATGCCTGCTGCACGTTTGTCAGATCGAAGCGGTGGGTGATGAGCTCCTCGACAGTGAGCTTCCCGCTCCCAAGCAACTTCAGAATTTGAACCACGTCCCCTCGCGTATTTCCCCGACCCCCTGTGATATCCCAGCAGCTATTCATGATAAGGACGAGCGGGACGGCAAGGATGTCGGCATTGCCACCCATGTGTACCAAAGTACCGCCAACCCTCAATGCTGGCAAAATCTGAGCCAGCAGGTTCCCGTTTGGCATATAGTCGATGACGGCGTCAATCCCCTCGGGGGCTAGCGACTTGAGCTGCGGTGCGTATGTGCCAGCTTGGATCCCTTCTGCTAGAGATTCTGGTATGAAAACCTCGGTTGCAATGGACGTAATCTGCCGTACCCGTTCCACGCGCTCTCTAGACCGACCGACCAAGATGATCTTGCCAATGGGGAATTCGCAGGCGAGCTTGAGGGTCAGCACCCCCATTGCCCCAGTAGGTGCCGTAAGCACAATGGTCGAGCGCCGAGATAGCTTGGCCAGCTTCAGCGCCCGCAACGCCGTGGCGAGATCATGGACTTTGGCCCCAACCTCGAATGAGGTGTTGTCCGGTAGCCTGTCTACGAGCCAGTGCGGGGCGCGCACGTACTCAGCGACGGTGCCGTCGTGATACCGGCTGTACAGCTCTGAGTCGCGGCCGAATCGAGCAAAGCCGATCAAGGCCACCTGGTCGCACAGGTGCTCCTGTCCAGCTGAGCAATGGAGGCAGACGCGGCATGACAGAGCTGGATGTAAGCGGACGCGTTCGCCGACTGAAACGCTAAAGACTCGGCTGCCCACTGCGGCGATAGTGCCCGCAGCTTCGTGTCCCACCGTTGTCGGCAAGTAACTCTTTCCAAAGCGTACCATTTTTACCACCCCAGGGGTCACTCCGGCGACGGCGACCTTGATCAACACATCCTCAGCTCCAATTTCGGGAATCTCCACCTTTTCGAGCCGAAATCCAGATGTGGTGTTTTGCACTCGGAGAGCCTGCATGATGCTAGGAGGAAGAAGCTTCGATGCCTCGAAGTTGTATGGCAGTATATAGAAGAGTGCAGTGTCTTCTTTAGACAGGCTTTCTGGCGAAAAGCATTGCGATATCATCTATATCATTATAAGCCTGCACCTAGAGCCATTTTCGGGACCGACTTGCCAGCTTCCTGCCCTGGTGCCTTTAGAGAGCCTCCCGGGGCACCGTCGGCTGTCAACTCCGACTTCATGTCACATACGCGTCGGGACTAAAGAGAAACCAAAAATGGATTTATATAAGTCTACCTGCCATCCAAATTCTGTCCTCGAAGGGTTTCATCCCGAAGTTGTAAATACGGGTGGGAGCAAAAGAGAGCAAGACAATTACGGCCATGGATTTGGGACAGGTGCACAAGCAGAGCCTGGCGGGCCCGCGGATTGAACGCTCCGTCACCCTGAACTTTATGGGAGATTGGGGGATGGCCAACTTTCACCGCATTTGCTCTTGGTTGACGCAGCAATTCTGCGATCGCGCCGGCAAAGAAAGCCAAGTCGCCATCTGGAACGTGCGGCATGGTGGCCTTGAGGCCGTCACATCGGTCTACGATGGACGCGTTCATATGGCCATAGCCACGCCTGCGCGACTCATGGGCACCGCCTTGGCAGGCGAGGGCATATTTACGCCGCATGGGCCTATGCCTACGCTGCGGGCGCTTGGTGTGCTCCCGCAGAACGACCGAATAGTCTTCGCCATTGACCCCAAATTCGGTATACACTCGTTCGATGAGCTGCGACGGAAGAAGCCCGCGATCCGCATTGCTACGTCGGCCAACGATGGCACTAACTTCATCGGACACATTGCGCACACGTATCTCAAGGTCCACGGCATCGACGAAGGCGAACTGGCGTCGTGGGGGGCCAAAATTGTCACCAGCACCCGTCCTGAGCAGGCGGCCGGGATGGTTATGGCCGGCGAGGCCGACGTCCTGCTTCAGGAGGCCATCATGACCCCGTGGTGGGAGCAGGTCGTCGAGGGGCGCGGCTTCACTCCCCTGCCAGCGGAGGCCACGGCTTTGGCTCGATTCGACCGAGAGTACCCCGGCCAGGCCAACCCGGACGCGGACCCTTTGCCCGCGGGCCACTGGACCGCGCTTGCTCAGCCTCTGCCGTGCCTAGACTTCTCGGATTTCGTGCTACTAGTCCGCGACGACCTTCCCGAAGACATAGCCTACCTCCTGACGTGGTGCCTAGTCGAGACAAGGGGAAGCGTGGAAGCGCAGTACAGCCATCTCCGCCCCGAGCGAAGTCCCTTGAGCTACCCACTTATCCCAGAGAAGATGGCCCAGACCCCGGTGCCACTGCATCCCGGCGCACTGCGATACTACCAAGATTCCGGGGTTCTTCAGGCTGGGGGCGGCATTTAGCTTGGCATTGGATTCCTTGTTGGGATCGACGACCGAGGTACGGAAGCGAATACGTTGCTGACTGTGCGCAGGGTCGCTTGCACAGAACGGCGACCCGCAGCGTATTCCCTCAGGCGTTCCGCGTTCTAGGGGGGCCGATTGCGGTACGCGGTTTCTCCGAACTACTATAGACCGCCAAGTACACACTGCATTAGCAGCAAATTGCTACAATAAATTAGCCTGTCTTGACTTTCGGGCAAACGCGTTCCACTGTCGTCTAGCTCCCATATCGAGTAAGCAGAATGAAAGGAGGTAATGAGATATTCCAGTGATAGGCATAATGCACCGTCATACTGAGCAACGACGTCTAATATTCCACAATGTGGCCCTCGCACCCCTGATGATCCGTGCAGTTTCTATACTTGCAATGCATTCAACTAGTGGGGAAACAAATCCCAATATTCTGGACTCCAACCCTGGATATCACAACGTCCCCAGATACTTAAGCCTGGGGATAGGTCGGGAGTCCCCCCGAGTGGCGGGCAGTCGCCATAGACTTTAATCGAGAGCTACAAAGGGGATCAACGGCAAGTTCTTCGATCAGGAATGCTATTATCAAGGATTGGCCTATTCAACTCGGTAAAGAAAACCACTTGCGGAACATCAAACCGTGACCCCTATACTCAAGTCGTACAGGGTAAAACTTGCTTTCCAGCGGGAGCACCATTATCACCCATGCGATGGCAGCCTTGCGGGTTGATATAGCTAGCTTGAAAATCACTAGAGAGCCCACCCGATGTAGCTAGCTATAGTAAGGAGCAGGGCTCGGACCCAAAGAGACTTGAATTAGTTGCTCTCGGTTTGGGAGCGCCGCATGTCTGCACGCAGCCACAAAGAAAAGTACCCAGCCTGCCAATCGGGACAGGCGAGCAAACAAAGGCGCAGGATTTGTATCAAAAATGCTCGCGTGGGAGCCGTTGGACCAGATCCAAAGTGCGCGTTATATGGCAAGGAAGGCTCGTGAAGCGGGGCAGCGTCGGATGCAGCAATAACAGAGTTCGCATGCCAAGAACAGCCCCCAGCGACCAGTCGTCCTAACATGCGTGGTCCTGGGATATATATAATTGTTTGTTGACCCTCCTCGCGGTTTATTCTAAATCTTCATCACAAGCTGTTACGCATTCTAGTCATGTGGACCCAGCGAACTATGGAGGGAACGGAGGAGAGCCGAGAGAACGCCTCAAAGCATGCCAGTAGCGGCGAAGTGCGCAGCATTGGAGGGGCCGAAAACGTTGAAGAGGCAACACAGTATCAAGAAGAAGGAAGCCCCAAGATCTACACTTCCATGATACTCACAGTTCTGGCTGTCAACGTTATATACTTTGCCCACCTCGTCAACTTAGTTGGCGCCGGAGCTGTAAGTCTCTGAACTCTTGATGCAATTCACTTCACCTTTTTAACTCATGTTGGCTCCAGCAAGGGCAAACCATTGCCACGCACTTCAACAGCAGCGAAAACACGGTCTGGCTGCTCGGTCCCATTACAATTCTGACGGTCACGCTCGGTCCCATAGTCTCGCAGGCCGCCGACTACTGGGGGCGGAAGTGGTTTCTGGTCATCTTGACCACCCTCGGCGCTGTTGGTTGCCTCATCATCGCCCTCGCCGACTCCATGGCCATGGTCATTGCCGGATTCACCGTCATGGGAACGGCCTATGGGACGCAGCCTCTCCTGCACGCCGTGACGTCCGAGGTCATTCCGAGACGGTGGAGGGGTTGGGGCCAGGCCACGAACATGATCTCTAACAGCTTGGGAAGCGCTGTGGGTCTGATCGGCGGCGGCGCGCTGAACCGGACGAGTGACCCTGCCTCGAATGGGTTCCGATACTTCTACTACATGACTATGGGCTTCTTCCTGCTCGGCGCCATTCTCTGCGCTGTCGTGTACAACCCCCCCGGGACACCCAGACAAGGGCTGCCCACCCGGGAGAAGCTGAAGAAGCTTGACTGGATTGGGTATTTTCTTCTCTCGTCTGGTTTAACATGCTTCTGCATCGGGATATCCTGGTACCAGAATCCTTATCCGTGGTCCGACGCGCACGTGGTAGCCTTTTTCGCCGTCGGCGTTGCAATGCTCACCGCTCTAGCTCTATACGAAACACTGGTCAAGAAAGACGGCATGTTCCACCACGACCTCTTCAGGTACTCGGGCAACTACAACTTCGTCATTTGTATTCTATGCGTTTTCGCCGAAGGGGCTGCCTTCTTCGCAGGCAACTCGTTCTTTGTCTTCCAGGTCAGGGTGCTGTACGAAAACGATGCCCTGTTGTCGGGAACACGCTACACCATCATGTTCATCGTGGCGGGCGTGGGGGCATTCTTGACCGGCCTGTACCTTGCAGTTACCAGGAAGGCTCGATGGATCACCGTTTCCGCCTATGTCGTTTTTGTTGTTTTCTTCGTCAGCATGGCCACGACAAACCGCGATACTGACCAGCAAACCTGGGGTTATCCCGTGCTGATGGGAACGGCACTCGGGATAACGCTGACGTCGCTCGTGACTATCGCGCAGCTCTCGACACCGCCTGAGTTAATTGCAATTGCCAGCGGGCTGATGCTTACTCTCCGTGCGTTCGGGGGGGCCATTGGCTTGACCGCCTGTGAGTATCCCCGCGAGACACGTATGATATCATCTCAAACTAACTGCGATACGTGCAGACCATGCGATATTCGCCGGCGATATGAGCTCTTTGGGGCAGAACATCGCCCAAGCAGCGATAAACGAGGGCCTTCCACCGTCGAGCGTCGGCCGGTTCATCCAGGCTGTAACCTCGCATAATGAGAAGGCGTTACCTGGCATCCCGGGAGTTAACCCCAATATCATCCAGAAAGGCGTCGCAGCTCTCCTGGACACATATGTGACTGCCTTCCGGCACGTCTGGATTGCTGCTGGTGCCATCGTTGCTGTAGCCACTATTCGTAAGATCCCTCAGCCGTGCCACTCCCAAAATGCAGAAGATGTCTAACTTCTCCCTCCTTGATAGTCTCCGTCTTCTTAGTCGACCGCCAAGAGGAACTCAATATGCAGATAGACGCTCCTCTTCTGATCGAGGCTCAGTCGAGCAGAGAGAAGGGAACAGTGTGATTTGGGTTACACTCGCCCTATTTAGGAATTATAGTCTCTTAGAGAGCCAATGCTGAATCGGCGACGGCTGCCAATTCTTCCTTATCTGGGCTCGGTTTTCGTGGTTGGTTAAATACAAGCAATGTCGGCTATCTCCAGATTTATATCTCTCTTTGTCTTTACATAGTTTCAACTACATAGTATATCTAGCAATTATTTTAGTAACTCGATGAAGGAATATCTTCTTCTTCCACACAGATTCAAGCAAACAGGGTGAATCTAAATTTGGATTAGTTTAGAAAACAATACTAGGCTTCGTTTATGTTGGTTGCCGCACACCCTCCCCCAACTCCATTTACAGACTGCATATGATGTGTCTAGAAATCCGACATTTAAGCTGCTACGCGTCTCGAATGGCCGCTTCGGGATCATAGCAATATGCACAGCGTTGCGTTACTGGATCGCTCCACTAATTCCTGCTTTCGAGGAATGAAGTCCCTGGACCTCAGCCGCCATGCCGCGATCTCTCGCCAGCTGCTCGGCCTCTACCGGGAATAACAAGTGCCACAGCTTGGCGTTCACCAGGCTTACTGAGTGACAATCTCCACTACCGACGTTTTCAATGCTTTTCTCCTCCTTCGGAAGTCAGAATAAGCCGAAAAGTCATTCCTTCGTACTTCTTCGCCCTTCTTCTTCGCTCCTCCTCCGTCAACGACGAGTCCAACAGCTCCTCTGGGATCTGGTCCAACAGACCGCCGTCGACAAGTAAACTAGCCTTCGAACCGATGCTGCAAGGGTCCCGCGGCAGGATCTTTTCGCGTCGAGGGGTGAGCACCATCATCCCAATAGAACAGATCGCCATGACCGCGAGCGCGACCTCAAGGAGACGTGTGGAGAGCAAGCTCTGTTGCAACCGCAGCCGTCCGGAAGAGTCCGTCATGTTGGCTTGGACTGGAGTTTCGGCGAGAATGCTCGCTGGCGGCTGGACTTCTGGGCTGCGGTAGCTGTAGTGAAGTACTTGTGCCATCTGGATGCCGTAGAGTCGATCCATGCTCTGTAGTAGCTTTGGTACGTTATCCCGGCCGTTGAGTTGTGCGATGGGTGCCCCGTGACGGCCGCTGTCTAGCATGATGAAGAACTGGCCTAAGCCCTGCATGCCTTCTGTCAGGGTCTTGGGAGGAACGGTGATACTCGGGAGCTTGCTGTATAGACGGCCGGAATTCTCGACCTCATGCGGTGGGTTATCTTGGTCAATATCGATTTCGGCAGAGTCGTTAGAGATGGTGAATGCAGCACTAACTAACAGCATCTCAATGTAGGGTTGACAATATACGACGGAGAGTTCAGAGAGTTCATCTACTATGTCAGGTTGAGAGGCGTGGCCGACTGCAAACCAGGAATGGGTACGATTGTCGTTGCAGGTGTTGTTGCTCGGCGCATCTCTTTTATGGTCCCAAGGTATGATCTTGTCGGCAAAGTAGCTTGCCAATGTATCGATTAAATTACTGGTAGTCCCAGGGCTGTTCATCCACAGAGCTAGCGTGTTCCCCGTTGCATTTGGGCAGTAGCAAGACCGAGTATCCAGTGTGCACTGGACTGGAATATCTATATATGGATTCGACATGTGAGTATTCATGTGAATATTGTAGCTGTCGTAGTAGCCGTCAAGAGAGCAGTTGAATCGTCCCCTTAACGCCGGTACTTTGGTATTGAGCCTGTAGAATGTGCCGTTGCTCCTTGTTTGGCTTCCTTGCGACGGTTCAGACGATGAGGCGAATTCAATCGTAGGGAAAGCGAACCCTTCGTATGTCCATCGAGGAAAGGACACGTTGTTAAATTCGATGACTTCTACCATCCCGGCATAGTTGAATATTTCACCAGTAGGATAGCTGTCATTCCCAGTTGGTCTTTCTCTGATGTCAAACCAATCTAAATACCTGGGAGTGACTGTGCTGTTTGTTGTCACCGGATATGGCACGTAAAGACCACTGGTGATAATCGTAAGAATAGGTGATACAAGCGTAATGATAATGATCAACGAAAGAGACCAGTATCGGTGTACGAGTGCGCGAAGTAAAGTGACGACAGTTACTCCTGCCATCGGGTCGAAGAGAAGACTGTCAAATGCGGCTGTTCCATCAACAAGCTGGCGGAACAGATCGACTGTCCTTGCTGCAGAGTCAATAACACCGAGCAGAAGAGCTATCGCGGTCATAGTAACTGATGGCACAAGTACCCATGAGTACTTGGCGTATCCTTCGAGTGAAACATCCGCCAGTCCGTCGTGACGAGAAGAATACTGGTAGAGTATCTCCACCACGGCAATAATTGACAAGACAAAGACCGTAACAGGTATCTGATAGGACAGCCTAGAGCCTAGTGGATGCCACCAAGTTTCCTTGGGAATTTGTTGCAACAGTCCGTGATTCTCAAGAAAAGCCGATGTTTCGGTAGTAATTTCAGCTGAAATTGCGTCTGGCGCCGTCGCAGAATCTGAGTTTTTCACATTCGCCTCAGTATCGGCCAAGTTGGGTTTGACTTGAATCGTAAAGTTGTTTGAGTCGTCACACGATTCAAATATATAGCGATTGAGATACCGGCCTAGCATCTTGTCTGAGAGTCGACCTGTGCCTCGTAGGATGTCCAAGAAGTGGGAACTATCACTTAGTACCAAAAGATAAGACATCAAGGACCCTGGGTCCTGCGGCGGTGCGCGAGGACGTAGTAGGATTATCCCAACTGTGACAGTCAAAAGCAAAGCTAAGGCGGCTTCTATTACCCGTAAGGGCATTTCCTGAACGCAGAGTCGCGAATCAATGGCTGTGAAGTTCCCGTAGATCGTGGCGTTTTCACTTGCTGGTGAAATAAAAGTCAATTTGGCTGCTTGTGCGACCAGGGCACGAAAGACGGGTTTTGAGACATCGGCAAGCAACGTCAGGTTTTTGAAACTTGTCAAGTTCATTTGCGGTCGTGTCTCGTTCAACAATGTGAACCAGGCACTAAAAATTGAGAGATACGGATTCGATATCCCTGAATAGTCGGACTCCGTTCTGTACCCTGGCAGGTAGTAGCTTGACGAGATATTCCATGCCGGAACATTCAGCTGCAGAGTCTCTTCGATCTCTTCCGCTATCGTCGGCGGAATGTCACCTGAGGAGCTGAGTGTGACTTTTCGCTTTGCTAAGGAGTATTGCGTTTTGCATATCATGCCAGATAAGTGTTCCAGCTCAATGGATATGTCGGCAGCATTCAGTGGCAACGGAAGAGGATGCCCTTGTCCAGACGTATTGCCGGGTAGCGTAACTGGGAGGATAAAAGAGATGATTGCATATTCTTGGAAATGTTTGCCCAAGCTTGCTATTTTGTCCGCATAACCAATGGGATAATCTACGGAGAGGTCCCAGGGATAATTCAAGTCGAAGTAGGATTGCCAATCCTCGTCTGTGACTGTATCGGAAGCACGAAACTGTAGCCCCAGATTATCCACAGTATATGAATTCGAGACAAGACGGAGAGGCACTCTGTAGTAGATGCCGTTATTTGAATCTGCATCCATATCGGTAACTATGTCGGATTCGTTCAGCATTGTCCAGTTGTATGGTTCGCAGTCACAAAGGTCTCCTCCGAAGGTATCGACGACGGAGGTTATATCCGTGCGATTTGCTGCTACCTGTCAGCAAAGACAGTCCCACTCCAGAAATCATATAGGTTAAGCTTACGACCGTCGACCCCGTCGGCTTGGCCGAATCTCTTGAAGGCGTACATTGGGGTGGTTCCGGGGGGATATGAAGCGTTGAATCTGGTAATCGCCCAGACAAGCGCACTAGGATCTTTAGTCTGGCCAGATCTGTCTTCTCCGGACGACGTGAAGTTGAACTGATCGTACGAAACAAGTGAGGAGGTGCTCCTTGTGATGGGTTGAAGTTCCAGGCTGAGAAGACCGGTTGAGAAAATGATAGCTAGTTGGCACAGAATTGGACCAAGGATGCCCAGACTCACGAGCCAGTCGCCAGATTTCAGTGATGAAATTAATGAAGACGGGAGCATAGGAGCAAAGTAGTTGAGTTGAAGCGCACCCCTGCGCCGCTTTTCGTCTCGGGCTAACAAATCCCATGGGGCTAGTAGCTTCGTCCGGTACGCCAGACGGTTCCAGAAGATAGCAACCAATGTAAGAACTATGCCGTAGTCAGCGTGGAGCTAGGTACCAAGTTAAGCAAAGAAGTTGTTCCATACCCAATGTCGGAGTGTAGGTCCAAAGATAGTGTAGGCCCTGGTCAGCGGCCGCAAGGCCTTGGTCACGGTTGGATATATAATTTAGGACTTCCAGGGAAATAATGAGACAAACTATGACTGCAATGGCAATTAGAAGAAATGGTAGACGAAAGACTGCCGGCGTCCATTCGTTTCTACGCCGAGACTTGGCAGTAGTGTTCGACGACGATTGACCGGCAGCTGTTCGTCCCTGGTCTGAAGTTGGCCCCTGGGATTGGGCGTCGGTATTGGATGCGCTCGTGGCTGTTATTATCTTAGGACCGAGTTGATCACTGAGGCCCGATACCGTCGATACGGATTCATCGCGCTGCTGTTCGTGCATTGCGAGGGTCCGAAGAAGGGGTGCGACGTCGTGGCGATTAGGCCTAGAAGTGGAGGTTGCAATTGGAGGAGTCTGAGGGCGCAGAAATGGCACCCTCTCCTGCTCTAGTCTGGAGGAAACCGTAGGCTCCTCTTTTGGTGTCAGGCCGGAGCTCCTATCCTGCAGAGCTTCCATTCGGTCTTCCGCTATTTGTTTTCGCCTTATCTCTGCGCCAACTCGTGGTTTGTCTTCACATGAGATTTGCAACAAGGCAGGTATTCAGATCTTCGGCTTTATCTTTGTGCCTGTCTGGCGACGGAGTTCGTGTTGGGCGGTGGTCGCGGTAAAAGTAGATTTGGAAAAGACATGCATTGTGACGTACCACGGCCCGAGGCTGTAACTTGATTAGCCTGAACGTGGGCGATGTTGTATTGCATTGCTAGACGTGTATTACCTACTGTTTTCGGATATTCCGCTGTCCCCAGCCTGGAAAGTTTGTAGTATGCACCAGGAGGGTTTGCTCCTAGGGCCCTACCCCATGCAACCGGTTTTTTACATAAAATACTTCATTACTACCAACACCATCACCACCCCTACCATTACATCAGCTTCAATTCTTTCCTAGCTTATCTAACCACTCTACATTAGAGGCTCTTTCACTATATCGTCCATATGCCCCGATAGCATCACCCTCGCGATATCCCCCCCCCCCCCCCCCCCC
>MU270015.1:1039761-1179268 GCA_021432635.1 Thozetella sp. PMI_491
AAAGCCAGCACTAGCAAGCAGCTGATGACCGCTCGAGCGAGCGCAGCGAAAGAGAAAAAGAGCCAGTGTTGGAACAGTAGATTCGCAGCGCTCGCTCGCTGTGGATATGGGAGCTGGAAGCTCCATGGGAGCCACGTGGGGAGCAACCACGTGATCAAGATGGAAGCTATTTAAGAGCTCTCTGGAGCTCCTAGACTGCTTTCCACCAGATACAGAGAAGACCAGACCAACAGTATGAACCAGTTTTAGCCCTTTGTTTTACCCCAGGAATGGGATCCTAGTATTGAACCAACATACATATAGCTCACCCGCGGCGCCAACTTTGCAGTCTCTTTCGATCTGAGATAGGGAGCGAAGGCCCCAGTCTGCACTATTGTTTGGGCTAGACAGTATGGCTTCTGACCGGCTTGTGTCTGGTTCCCCATAGGTTGGAAGAGGACTCCTCCTGGCTGTAGATATAACCTTGGTTAAAAGATCTCTGTACTGTCCATCGGTGGTCCCAACCTGTGTCGATCGGGCTGGGTTTGGGGACGATGACGGTGACAATAAATGGGACGAATTTGCGGAAGTTAGATGGTGCCTTGGTCGAGAGAAGTAACCGTTTCTGCTCAAAGCATCTGCAGAACGTCCAGATACCTCCGGGCTTGCTACAGACGACGCCAGCGTACTGTATACTTCTGAGTCGCTGTCTGCTTGATCACTAGGAGTGGAAGCCACCGAATTTTCCTCGCTTGCTCGCCGAGGCGTTGCGGGAGAATCGGGCTCAGAGAGAGCTTCTGCATCCAGATTCTCTAACTCAATGGGGGCGATGCCATTATCATCCAAGGCCATATCGATTATCGAGCGTGGGGCGAGGATAACGCTTCTCATTGCGTTGACTCCTTGGTCGCTGATAGCTTCGGAAATCAAAGTAGTCGGGTTCCTCATCATCCACTCAAAAAGCTTCCTTGGGAGCAGACCGGTGAATATGTACTCCTGGCTATCTTTGTGCCGCGGCAAATAGATCTTGAGACCCGACTGGTCGTCAATGTGAAGAGTCGTTTTCTTGCCTTCGGCCACATGCTGATCTCCGTCTTGAGAGACTACAAGGTCGGAGGAGATACCATCGGTCTCATAGATCTCTGCACCTCTTAATATTTCATACAATGAGTCCATGTCTCGTTTAATCCGCAGACGGGGACTGCCAAAGTGGCTAGCAACTCTGGACGTATTCATTAGAATCCTTCCGAAGTGGGGTCTAGCAGACAAGACTCACCTGAGTAGTGCATATGCGCGGTTACGGAGTTGGCGATTCTCATTCAGTGTGGGTCTTGCAACTCCCCCAGAGAATGAGGTGATCTCCTTCACACAGTTCGATAAGTACTTGGCCTCAAGCTGCGTCCATTCAAGGAATGGACGTAGCCGAGCGACTTCCTCCAGGTTGAAGTCAAGGAACTTCACCATGCTCCCAAACCTTTCCCTGAGTGGCTCCCGATCGACCACGAAAAATTCAGTGGTCGTCGACCCACACTTGACACTTCCGTTGGTGTGTCTGATAGGAAAGACACAGCTGTTGCGAATTTGCTGGGAAGGGGGGATCTTGGACCCCGTGAGCAGCAGAGAGTTGACCGTCCAAATGGATTCCTTCATCTCCTGCACTGAAGTTGAAACTCTGCCACCGGCCTCCTTCAGCTCGTCGATTGCCATCGAAAGATCTACCGGCTTGACACCAAGGAAGTCTACAAATAGCGCTTGCAGGTTTTCATAGTCGTCATTCAGCGAGACCCTATCACGGAGTCTCGCTGCGCTAGACCATACACACCGAGAAGTTTTGTGCCATGGGTATTCATCATCCGATGGGAGGTAAATAAGTGCGTGCTCTTCAAATACGGTTCTAGAAAACAGTTAGCAACTACCGTTGTTACTGGCGCAATTACGGCTCCTTACTTGAGCTTTTCTTTGTCAGTGTCGATTATACTTGGCCGAAGAGCATCTATTGCTTTATAAATGCCGCTGATGGTGTCGATATCGTCGCAATTTGAACTCTTCAGAACCTTCAACTCATCGACGTAAGTCGCCCAGGTGCAACCGGTGACCCCTACAACTTCAGTGAAGAATTGCGCGAAGTAAGATAGATTTGAGCCATCCATGCGCAGACCTGGCGCATAAAGCAGCTCGAGCGCGAATTTCGACTTCAATATTTGTGCCGCGTCCCACACGCAGTCGTTGGGGAAGGCCCAAGCACCCCGATTGCTGGAAACTGGGATATAAATGCATTTTCTTTCTGAGAAGACATTTCTAGGCGTGTTAGAACTCTAAACTTCGGTAAAAAGACTCTTACATACCGAATCTTTTTGCGCGCCTCCGTTTGGAGTATCCCCTCACGGTACTTGTTGTAGATGTGCTCGTACAAACAAAAAAGTCTCGATCTATTGGTAGATGTAACCGTGTCTGGGAACGTGTCCAAGGAGTACTTTAGCATGTCCAAGGCGAAGTCGAGATCCGTGGGAGGAGAACCAAATTTGAGTTCAGCTAACAAACCCTTCCACTCGGGTGGAACGGCATCGTAGCAGGCCTCCACGTCTAACCACAACCATGGGAAAAAGGCGCCGGGCTCAACGAATCGTGCTACCCTGCTTTCCAATTCTTGAACAGGAAAGTAAACGTTCTTCAAAAGGATCATGCGGTTTCCTCGGCATAGAACCTTTGTTTCGCGGAGAACCTCGACAAGCTTCTCTTCAAAGTATTCGTGTTTCTCAAACCAGATTCGAAGACATTCAATAAATTTCTCCGGCCGATATTCCTGGAGGTATTCTGCACCCCCCCACAACCATTCGTCCTCAAACTTGACTATGTCGTAGATGTCAAGCTCCTTATAAAACCATTTACGCCATGTCAGCCGCTGAGTCGAAGGAGTTTGAGGGCTGTTCCTAAAGTACTCTTCGTTAACGAAGTTGGCAGGATATCCTGGTGCACCATCCCCCGGATTGGATCCTGGATTCGTCTTCCGAAACAATTCAACGGCACCGTAGGGTTTATCGTCGACAAGATAAATGCCGTTTGTGCGTAGCCACGGTTGAGCTAGCAAGCCTTTGCTATCATAGAGCAACAGCTTAGCCAAATAGTAGCTGGGTTCATTATTACCCTTTAAGTGGTGAGTAAGATAGAGAAACTCAAGATGCCGTTTTGACGTTTCGAGGGATGGCTTTGATTCAGCTACTGTGCTAGGCGCATAACTGCGCAGAATACTCTGTCGAACAATGGTTATGGGAGCTTCTGCAACACCCAAATGTCTGAATAGTGTCTTTCGAGAGGAATTGGTTACTTTTCGTGATAGCAATCGCAGATCAGTGCCTGGGGGGATATCAATTCCTTCAGACTCTCCAGAATACACCGGGCCTGATGATGCAGGGACCCAGGTGCCGTCTTCCAGAGGCAATAGATCCATTTGCTTGAGTTTCGCAATTTCGTCAGCAAATTTACTGTCGAACGGGCTGCAAAGCAGTTGTGCCGCTCGCGTATGCCAGCTATCGGAAGTGTTGGATGATTTTATTCGCGACTCAGAGCCTCGTTCCAGATCGTTTCTCAGCCATTGAATAAGGTGGCCCCAATTGACGTAAGTGAGGCCATAGTCCGTCAGGAGGTCCATATCTTTTACGGTATAATGCGTTGAGACAATCTGTCTTGGATTACCATCGTCAAACAATGGTTTCCCGTCCTCGTCCAAGGTGTTACTGCAGAGACGGACCAAATCCTTGATGCGACGCAGACCGGGGTTTCCTTCAGCAGAAAGTACGCATGTTTTGCCCAACAGCTCCACGATTTTGTAGACCAAAGTGCTCCACAGCGAGTTCCAGTTCTTATCTTTTTTGTCAGGTAAATATCTCATCCACTTGTATCGCAGGCTGTCATGCTCGCAAAACTGCAGAACCGCCGTAACAAACGCCGTGGCGATGCCGTCGAGAAGATTTTGGTTGCGAAGGGAATCTTTGACGATGTCTTGTCGGCTTGCATCTGTGACAAAGTCGGCCTGAATCAAGAATGTGAATCCAACAGGTCGCACTGGAAGGAAAACGAATATGTCTTGAGGCTCGATGATTGGAACCGAGGTTTCTGAGAGGGGAAACGCAAGGACAATTTGAGACTTTGAGTAAGCACGCGTGGCTTCTTCTCTATCCGAATAGGTCCGGTTCTCGTTCTTCGCGAGATTCGTTGCTTCGTAGGTCGTGACGTGAAAGTGCCTAACCTGTGACTCTGAAGGTCCATTGGCCCTCCTTGTCCTTTTGAGGACGGCATGGTTAACTTGTGGGCGATCAATCGAATAAGTTGCCGAAGAAGTTCGTTCTTCATTCTCGCCGAAGAAAGCGACATCGATTTTTCTCAGGTTCTTCAGAAACAGAAGCATGTTCTCTTGAAGCTCTTCGAACTGCTCTCGAATTGTCATGCGTGTTCGAGCTAACACGTCGCGGTCCCCAGCTGTATGCAAGTGGAGGGTAATCCTTGTCAGTGGTGAAGCGAGCACTTCTTCTGTATCCTCCCATATTGGAGATATCATCCCCATGCCGGAGTCCCCATCTCTATGGTTGAAGGAGAAAGAGAAGGAACCTGACTGGATATGGACTTTCCAAGCCGCCATAAAAACAGACTTGAAGCCAATCCCTTTCTCTCCAATATATCCCTGAGCCCCTGTCTTTGAGCTCTTTCCAACAGAGCAAATGGCCTCGAGGTTCGCATGAGTAAATCCATCTTCATTGCACTCGAGAATAATCTTGTCGGGATACACTCGGAAGGACACGTAAGGGGCGGAACCCGACTCATTGGCTCGAGCATAAAGATTATCGTCGGCATTTTGGAGGAGTTCGAATACGAAGCGAGCTTTGCTGGAGTAGAGATTCTTGGCTAGGCTACACGCAATTGGTTAGGGTTGGCTCTGCGTACGGCAAGAGTTAGGAGCTATCACACGTGATAACCGTTGATCCAATCATTAGATCTTTCTTGAGGAAAGCTTCCTCGATCTCGCGGCGGAGTTCCGGCTCGATCTGGCACAACTTGTCTTCGCCGAGATAGCCATGGTCTCTTGCAATCTTTTCCACGAGAGCCCTCGCATTTTGAACGCTTGTAGGTGTTGTCATTACGATTCGAGATGCTAACTGCCTTGAACAGGCAGGTAATTGCGCTACAAAGAACCGGTCGGGGGTTAAAGTTGGTTTCGATCAATAAGTGCGCAGAGGGAACGGTCTTGTGAGAAATCTCTCGTGAAAGATAGCGTGAAGTGCATCGAGGAGTCATGTTCTTCGTGGATGGAAGTAGGAGCTGATCACCGAGGGCAATTGTCGGGGAGCTCATGCAGGGTCCCCCTTGAAACATGTGTTGGTAAGAGGGCAATACCTGCCTAGGTACCGTTCGTAGATAGCCCGATTTCATTGGCTAGCATTGCCAGGGGCTGCATGGACTAGCCGCCCGCAACGAATGTCAGCGGCTACACGAAGACACGAAGACACGAAGACAAGGCGTGAAAAGGCGTGAAAATGAAAGAGAGCGACCGTCGCTGTCGGTAGAGTGATAGAAGCGATGCAAATTGAATGCGCAAGGTAAGCTAATGACAACATCAATTCTCAACAAAACATGCCAACAAATCCCCGCTCCGCCACCAACCTCCGTGCTTCCATAGCAACTGTGCTCACCAAGTCGTTTGGCGCATTCCCAACCTCTGCCATCCATATACTTGCAGAAAACTCTCCAATAGGTGTCACCCGTGCCCACGGGGAGTCTGCAAGATCCATCAAGGGATGATGATGGTCGAGGGAGTGGACTCCATATACCAGTTGCAGCCAGTGCAAGCAAATGCTCAGCGGGAAAGTCGTAATTTGCTCACCGATCAGCCCAGCAGCTGGCGTCCAGAAATATGGGATACCCTTCAATATCAAGTATGCATACTTGCTAGCGTTCATAGATTGGACGTCTCCTTCCGGATAGTCATTTATGAATGGACAGACTATACCGTGAAGCAAGAGACATGTCGTCCAATAGGTAATTGTAAGCTCGGCAAGGGTAAAATCTTCTGGACTTGTAGGTCCCTGACCTTCGTGAAATACTTTCAGTGGTTTCGTTTCGTCCAGCCAGCATTGAAGGCGTCCCGCTAGTGCCCGCAAGGCGCGGGAAATCTTTGCCTTCCAGACCTCCCTCTGCGCGCAGCACCGAATTTGCTGTGCAATTTCTGCGTCTTCCATTAAACCAGCCATCTCTCCCCATATGTCGACCAATATGTCTTCTGGGGTTTTCGGCGAGAGCTCCCAGGGGATGCTGCTCCATTCGGGCCTGCTGATCACGATTCTCTTACGGCGCGTGATGGCAGAAATCATCTGTTGGCGATGTTTCGCGTTAGTTAAACCTAAACCCTCTCATTATTGCAAGGGTTAAAATTTTACCAAAGGGTATCGGGTTGAACGAAAGAGTTGATGGTCGGCTCCCTCGCGAAAATCTGACGGCTTTCTTGCCGTGATCATGGCCAGCTGCCCATCGGTATGTGCTAGCCAGTTCATTGAGCGATCCAAGCTTTCAGATGGTTTAAAATTGAACAGGAGCTCGAAGAGAGACAGTGTTTTTGCCGCGGAGCAAAGAACGCGGTACTTGCCCGCTATTTCGCCCAAGTTTGCGAGCTTCACCATCTCGCGTATTGCGAGAGCGTACGACCTCAAGCCGGTTTCCAAGAGCCCGGTGTCTTGGTCGCGCTGTCCGATAATACAGAGACTGATGGCCAAGAGGCCGAGCTCGACAGCCTTTTCAGTGGCTCGCAGCTGCAATAGGATGTCGAAGTAAATGGTGGAAGAAGTGTATCGTCCGAACAGGAGGTAGCGAGATAAGAATATGCCAAGATACTTCTCCGTATACGCCGAGCGTGCCAGTGAATCGAGCAGGAGTATATGAGACGGGCTGTGCCGGTCCGAGTGGCAAGGGGATTGCTGATGTTGTGGCAGGCGTATCCGTCTGTATGTGGTAGGAGCAGTACTATCCTGGTTGCGATTGAGAAACACACGTTGCCTTTCGTACCCGTCGCATGCTCTCCTCCCTTTCTTACACGGAGTGCAGCCGTTGGGCAAAGCGTCGCACTTACTGGTCAGCGAGAAAATGAACGATACACCTAGGAATGAGACAGCAGCTGGACTCACCCCCTTGCTCCTTCGGCGGCAGTTGCCGCACGCATTTGACCGTCCGGGTACTCCGACCATAATCACTCAAACTCGCCACACAGGGTATAGTTTTACGGCTTTCAGTGAGCTTGCAGATTAGACAAGCCTCTTTAAAGATGCGTCGCAAATGTCCTTCCTTCCTGGCACACTAGACTCCCGGCAGTTCGCAAGGGGGGAATATAAAGGTTTGGCGCGGAGCAGGCCCTCATAACCGTATCCGAATGCGAACCCTGTCTCTGTGGCTATGCTCTCGGTACCACGGAGTAGAACTAGGGGCGGCATTTCGAACCATTCCCGTTTAGGACGTATTGCACGCGCGGGATCGTCACGATATCCTTGGCACGCCACGGCACCAGACAGAGTGTTCCACCTTTTTCATAAGCTGCATGTCGCGCAACTCCTCGGATTTAGGCCATGTTTACTTGACGTAGGCCATACTAGTAACTAAGGCTTTTTTCGTCATCTAATGTGATATGAGCCACAGAGAGCATTTCCTCATTGGGGCATATTGAACGCGTCGGATGCCTGAGGCTTTACACTTCAAGAAAGTTTGTAAGTAGAAATCAAGTATAATAAACGACTCGCCTCCAACATCTGCTGTATCTTGCCCAAGACCAAAGCAGCCTCACATCTTTGAGTATTCCCTCCAGATTCATATTCCAGTCTCATTCTCATAACTATATATTCGTTTATACGAAGAACGAGCTATAAACGCACTAATGGCCGCTACAGCCAATACGCCCCCCTGTGCTACCTTTGTGCAAAAGGTCTACCGCCCAGTTGGCTTCACCAAGGGCTACAACTTTGTACTGTGGTTCATCTTCGGTGGTGCCTTGGTTGGGTTTGCACTCGCACGGCTACAGTTTCTTGACTACTTCCATGTCTTTTGCAATCCGGATAGGAGTCAGAAAAGTCAAGGTGCCCCTGGAGAGTGTTTCTATTTCTCTCAGCCTTTTTATGCCCTGGGCATGATTCTTCATCTTGCTGGCGTGCTCCCAGCATCCTTGCTAGCCTTTCTACAGTTCATACCTGCAATACGCCACAAGGCGATATTATTTCACAGAGTTAATGGCTACGCGGTAATTCTCCTCTCGATTACCGGTTGCATTGGAGCGTTCATGATCCTTCGGCCGACATTTGGTGGTAGCATCGATATCCAGACGGCTGGCGGTCTTCTGGGTATTGCCTTTGCTTGCGCTCTGGCAATCGCTTGGATCAGCATCAAGCGGTTACGGCTGGACCTCCACCGGGCGTGGATGTTGCGAGCTTGGGTATGGGTATGTTGACTCTTCTATACCTAACACAAACTTTTGGTTGTTGACGTGATTGTGAATCAGGCCGGCTCGATTATTACCATTCGAATCATACTCTTCATAGGCTCCGTGGTGATCCCCATGACTGGTACTTATTATTTCTCCGAGCGATGCGATAAAGTTGCATGGCTCTTCGAAAACGATCAAAACAAGACTCTATATGTCTATCCCGAATGCGAGGCATTCTTCAGTGGCCAGAATTCCAATCAACATGTGAGCATCAAGGCGCAGTTTCTAGACTCGACTCTCGCCGAAAAGATGTCTGTTATGAATATGATATTTGGCGCATCCATGTGGTTGGGACTTTCACTCCATGCTTTTGGAGTTGAATTATATGTGAGTCAAATGCCCAAGCTGCCTTACTGCTTACCCAGTGGTCCTCCCGATGAAGAGCTAACCGAACGTCTTGAAGCTTTACTTAACGCCCGCCGAGACAGAACGCTTGCGGCAAATCTCATTCCAGCGCCAGCTCGCAGCCGGAAAGAAGACCACTAGCGGTGATAGCTGAACTGAGGATTATCTTTGAGATACACTGAGAGACAGGCGCAATATTGCAAGCATTTTTAGGATGCTATGGGGACCAATGGACAGCAGACAGTGGTCGGTTGAGCTGGGTTAAGGAAAGAATCTCCGATTGTTGCTTCGAGAAAGCGGCAGATTGGTAAGAAGCAACCGGTGGGCGAGAATACGCGTTCGACTAAGCGTCGTTCTCTTCCTACCTCTCTTGGGGGAGAAGAGCGGGATTCGTTTTGAATTGATGAGGAATCCATATAGGCTCTATAGCTATCACGACAAATCCGAATTCCTCATATATTCTGTGTTAGAGGAATCGTATGACCCGTCGCGCGGCTAGAAGTTGCAGATATGTGCCTGGTTTATCCCAGTCAGTGAGAGCGCGCGGGAGACAGTCCTATCATGAACGTACCAGCTGCTCTCCACTTGGTGTCAAGCTTCTGGAGAGCGCGTTCGACGACCGCCAAGTCATCCAAGGACTCTTCCTGAATGAACCACGCCCCGGTTTTGTAAAGCCACGGAGCGACAAAGGCGGGAATATCTCCGTGTGCGAGATAGGACGTATCCGGCGACAGGTATATTCTAGCCACCTCCAGAGCAACGGATGCGGCATTCGCACAAACCGCCCTTGCCTTTTGATGGAGCGGGTCCTGGGGGTTGACTTCAAGATACGGTGCATACAGAATATAGAGGCCGCTGCCGTCATGTTAGTGAGAAAGAAGAGTAGGAGACTATCTGAAGCTCGACTAACCAGAAGGACAAGGCAGTTTGGTAGCATATTATGGAGTACAGTGTCCCTTGATTCGATTCGGAGTACCGGATCAAGGCATGCAAGGTGTTGTCTAACTGCTCTACCTCTTGCCGGCGGAAGTCTATCGGCACCGAGATGTCTGTCACGTGGCGAAACACGCGGCTGAGGAGATAGCTCGCCTGCACGACTCCTGCATAGCGCCCGAGGGATTCTGGAGGCGATAATAAGGTAGACTGGGCACGGATGGGGACCTGGCCACTCCACTCCTCTTCTGTGCAGGGAAGCGGCGCTGTCAACTCGGGGTCGGCAATCAACGATGGTTGCTGGGGGTTACCGATACGTCCCAATCTAAGTCTCGTGGTTAGGATAGCTGAGCCACGGGAAACAGTGAGCGGAACCAGGGCATACTGCTCGAGGAGATATATACTCCACCACGTCCTAGTGCCCTCTTCTTTGTCAATCCAAATACAGTTCTCCAGCTGCCCAGACGCAAAAGTCCTCCAGTTCATGCCTAAGGCAGTGGCAAGTTTGATGCAGGTGCCGACCGTGACATGGGCGGAAGGGTACATCGAATGTCCATGCTCGTACGCTCCGAGAAGAATGCACCCTTGCAGAGCCTCCCCTGAGAGGATGCCGGCCTGTTGGATCTCGCTAAATAGCCGCACGGCGGCCCGGTACTCGGGGGTGAAGGGATTTCCGTCGCCGGGGAAAGCGAGAGTCTTCATGCATAGGAGCAAAAAGACGGCATCGACCCGTGGCGGTAGGAGAGGGTTTAGTAGGTGGTTATACACCTTCCTTTTCGATACGATGGGGATCCATGGATGCACCAGCTCATGGTATCTTCTCGCGATCTGCTGAGCCGCTGTGCCATCTCCCACGAGCGCTTTCGCATAGCTGGGTATTTGGGCCGTGGCCGTCAAGGGTAGAGACACGGGCGCTGGCCCTTGGAGGAACAGTGTGTGGTCTAGGTAGCGGATCGCTACTCTATTTCTCTCTTCCCTATCGTACGGAAGGTCCGGCTCATGGCGGTTCGTCGCTACCGCGGTCTCCGGAGATGGTTCGCTGGATACAGGGGTAAGCTTTTGGTACGAGCATTGTCGCTTATTGCTAAACAAGGTGCTCGAGTTAGATTTGATGCTTGGAGAAGGCACACTGAACCTCAGGTGTACCTACAGCTTGCATGACGAACATGCGGGCAGCTCCCTTAAGCATCGGATCTTGCGCCGAGAGCAGAAGCTACAAGCACGCCGGGCCCGTGCGGGGCTGTCTCCCGTGGCCAGGTCAGATGTATCGGAAGGATCCACACTCGACATTCTACACTGCGGTCAAAATACACAGCGTGGCGGTCGTCTGCAACTCTGAGGTTGTCTCCGGAGTGGGCGGATGCAAGCGGGCGGGAAGCGGAGGACGCGGACAATTTCCCGTGGAGCTCCGGAGCTCAACGGACCGCACGAATTACGTGCTGGAAAGTAGGAGTTGATGTGGGGTTAAAAAATCCTCAGCGGGGTAACTAACACAGTAAAGCCTCAAAAGTCCGGAGCACATGGCCAAGGTACATTTTAGGTACTTTATTCAGGCAAGCTCCATTCTACCTGTCCAGCATCAAAAGCTTCTTCGTACCTAGCAGCCCGTTCAAACCAGAGGTTTGTCTTCTCGGCCATGTCGCGTAGCCTGACACTCCATCGATTGTAGCCTTCAAGAGACACGGGAAGTACCAGAACACCATCCTCGCTCGCACCGACCCCGAGAATCGCGTCTCGGTCCTCTCGCTCTAGCGTTGCAGGCGGTGGGTCAAACAAGACAAAATTGACGCCGTCTACCGTCTCCCAGGCTTCGCTCGCAATCACGATGGCAATTGACACATAATCACCGTGATACCCCGCGTAGCTCTCTACCACGTCTAGCGGCTGACCTCGACGCGCCTCCCGTTCCGCACGATAATGTGTGACCACATCCGCCGTCGAGGAGCCGGGAGACAGAGTGTACATGTCGAAACGCACTACATCGCTGGGCCCGAAATCGGCGAGTGCTTGATTGATGAAGCGGGGGGCGACATCCGCTAATGAACCGCCGAATGTGACGTACACTTGGAATGAAAAGAGTGGTGGCAAGATGCGGTCGGTAGGTGCTCGCGCCAGGCCGCGGTAGATGGAGATGGCCTGGTTACCAGCGTGGTCGATCGAGGTGTGCTGCGAGATAAGACGGTGTGGTGCTGGTGACAATTGGTTGCGCATCGTGACGATTGCTGGTGAGTAAGAAGCCAGTAGGTAAGCCCCTATTGTTAGTGTACATGGAATGACGAGGACAAGTTGCGCCTAGTTGGAACCGATGGCACACCTGGGTTCACCCCCGGCGACGGCCTTTAACACCCGCCAGGTACCTTAACCTCCGGTGGCAGCGGGTTATTTCCGGCTCCGGCTTTGAGAGACGAACTCCGGTCAGCAGAAAATGTCGGCCGGACTTTACATCGCTCTACTCCAAGCAGCTACCAGGAGTTTGCTGGCTGCTCTTTCAGTAGGAAGAAAGGGAGATATCGAGTAGACTGGTTGCACTCTGTGCACCATCCTTTCGCGGCCTCAACTGGTGGCCCTGCTAGTTTCGAGAGATGCTCCGCTCACTCTTTAGGAATGTGGTCCCCGCAAGCATACTTCTCTCGTAGCCCATCTTGCCAAATTAGTGCGTGACTGGGTCGGGCCACGACACCAATATTTCGTCTGCTCACACATGTTGCGGTAAATAAAAATTGGTTCTGCAGCTAAGCAGTGTATTACATCGCCATTTAGGTAGCGTGATCACAAGTGCTGCTATCAATTTATCCATGATATGACGTGGGATAGTTGACCTCTGGTTGCGGTTGGAGAAACGGAGTATCAGCGGTTTGGCCCCATCACATTGGCTCACCATACGAGAGAAATTGCCACCCATCATAGCTCTGCTGCCTGTCTCCGACAAATCGGCTTAAGTAGGTACCATGCACAATGAACATTAAAACGGCTATTACGCCGATGTCTCACCTTCTTACAAATCGCTTTAGCAAGGGTGAGCGGGGGCATAAAGGTCTAGCCAGCTGCTGTTTTCAGCTTATTCCGGCCAAAACGTGCTTCACGAACCATGGTCGACCGTCTGGTAAGTTACACGGGCGCCGCCGTGCTGGCGTCCCTTATCTTTTGGATATACGCCCGCGTCTCAAACAAAGGCTCCCTCCCCCCTGGCCCTAAGGGACTGCCTCTTATCGGCAACATTAGGGATCTTCCACCGAAGGGATTGCCTGAATGGCAGCACTGGATAAAACATAAAGACAAATATGGACCGATAAGCTCTGTGAAGGTGCTGGGCCAGCCCATCATCTTGCTTCATAGCAGAGAGGCGGCCGTGGAATTGTTAGAGAAACGTTCCACCAAGCATTCGTCTCGGCCTCACATGATATTTGCTTCCGAAATGTAATGTAAATTGTACCGCCTCGAGGCAAAGAGACTAATATGGTGCACAGGGTTGGATATTCCAAGGAATTTGCCATGAGGCCATATGACAGGTTGCTCCGCGAACAGCGTAAGCTGGTGGCATCCCAGCTCGGCCACCAGTCATCCGTTCAGCGCTTCGAGCCGAAACAAGCCTTAGAATCGCGTCGCTTTCTGCTGCGCCTACTCAGAGAGCCAGGCAAAGTTGAATCACATTTCTATACGTAGGCAGACACCTTCGCTTTATATCTACTACTCGCTGACCCGAGGCATTAGGGAATCCGCGTCGGTCATCCTCGACATGCTCTACGGATATTCGCCCCGCCCAGGCAAGCGTGATCCTCTCGTCGACCTAATTATGCGGGTAATGAACCACTTCGGCCAGGCATCCGTCGCTGGCGTATGGATGGTAGACTTCTTACCCTGGATCAGATACCTGCCAGATTGGGTGCCCGGCACCGGATTCAAGCGCACCGCGCGTGACTGGGGCAGGGAGTTGGAGGAGTCGGTCAACGTACCCCTCCAGTTTGTCGAGCACCAGATGCGATCCGACCAGCACAAGTCTTCCTATGTGTCAGAGCTCATCGGGACATCGAATCGACGGATGTCTGCGGAAGAACACGACAACATTCGATACAGTGCTGGGACATTGTATGCGGGCGGATCGGACACCACCCCTGCTGCGCTGGAGTGGTTTTTGATAGCCATGGTCAAATATCCCGATGTTCAGCGGAAGGCCCGAAAAGACATCGACAGTGTGGTCGGTAGCTCTAGGCTTCCGGGGTTTGAGGATCGCGCACGTCTACCATATGTCGAAGCGATTGTGCAGGAGACGCTGCGCTGGCAACCTCTGGCGCCCCTGGGGCTTCCGCACATGACGGATCAAGACGACTATTATCAAGGATATCTCATCCCAAAGGGAGCCCTCATACTCCCTTCAATAGCCTCGTTTGCCCAAGATCCTGAGGTTTATCACGACCCTGGAACCTTCAAGCCCGAACGATTTCTGGAACCATATAACGAGCCTCTCCCCTTATTTACCTTCGGCTTCGGTAGAAGAGTATGCCCTGGACGGTTGCTTGCAAACTCGACCATGTTCATCACTATTGCACAGATATTGGCTGCATTTACCATCGACAAAGCGGCGGATGCCCGCGACGATCCGAGAGAGCCAGAGGTTCAAGCAACCCCAGGAATCGTAAGCCGTCCCTTACCATTCCAGTACACCATCTTGCCGCGAAACGAAGCATACATCAACATCATCAAGCAAGTCGAGACCGAACACCCGTGGGAAGAGGGTGACGCGGAACTCCTGGAAAAGCTCACTCAAGAAGCGTAGGCCACCATACGCATCGCAAAGGAATGTACTGGACAAGGCTCAGATGAAACACTCAAACATTGGTATTAGCGCAATTACACATCCCAGACGCTATTCGCACACCTAAGCATAACCGCTTCCATGTCGGAATCGTACCTAGGGCCTAAGTGGGGGGTTGTATTTTTTTAAGTGATTACAGGAAATTTAACAGCTCTTTTCAATGTCATCAGTTACTGTCGTAAACCCGAGGCCCTCGCTCCCCAAGAGCCGAATCAGCCCGTTGCTAGTCGCGCTGTTATAGGCTGGTCACTCAAGCTTCTCTAACTTGCCGGGCTATCAACAGTAAAATTCCAACTAGGAAGCCTGCATGACAACGCTAGTCACGTATTACAGCGCAGTTGGATTCCCACGGAAGTTGGGGTGTGTCTCAAAGAGCATGGGAAGCTCGGAGGAGCGGTACGCTGCTTTCCACCACGTCGGCGAGATGTTGGTGAAGTTTCCGACATCTGGGTTTCTGCTATGATTTGAATTCCTATCTTGGTTATTGCAACCTCCGGTTGTCCAAAATATAACCCATCCATTAACCTGCAGCTCATGGACTGCAGTTGATTGGAACTGAACCCAGTAGATTCGGCAGTCTGTAAACCCCAATAGGCAACTAGAAGTAATAGCTCTGAAAGAGGCTTTTCAGGGTGTAGTTATCGATACTATGTGGCTTCGAAGTCTTACCCTAGCTTACGGTACCCGCCTTGGCTAAATTGCTAGGGGCCGAACTCTGTAGCATAGCACCACGCAAGAACAGCCGTCTAGCCCTCTGCACATGAGCCTCTGCTTTGAGCTTGATGCTACCTTAAATAAGATGGTCAATGAGCCCAATAAGCACAAACTCAACACCGAGATAAGCGCTGAGGACACAAATTGGCTAGATGGAAGCGGCAATAGTGGCTGAGTCAGAATGATTGTTCGGTCAAAGGGTGGCTAGTTCCTTCTCAATGAGGCTAAAGAGATAAGGCTTCGGGATGATTTTCTGGCCGGCTTACAGCACAAGGGCAGACAAGGATATGTATAGGAAGCTCAGGATCGTTAGTTCCCGTGTTGCCAAGACTCTAAATGCGCCATCGTGAATAAAGATGATCGTCTACTGTCGACTGAGACTTGGCAGACTCAATTTCGATGTTATTCCTCGCAACAATATTGGTTTCTTCTACACAAGTGGCAAAATAGAGGCTTATTCTTGATGGCGTGATGACTTCCGATCCCCTCCATGACTTCCGCAAATACCCAATCGTCTAGCAGCAGCAGCCGTTGTTTTCTGACCGGGAAGAGAAATTACGCCCCTTGACCGACAGATTCGCCTCGCTGCTTGCATGCAACTATTTACGTTGAGATTGCAAACGGACAGTGGCTGCAGTTTTCTGTTTGGGCGATAAAGACTCGGTCACTTAATACGTTCTCGAGACTGTCGAAATGAGAAGGGGCCAGGTGGAAGTAGAAGGTGGTTACTCCTTGATGGCGACTTGGCGAAGAAAAAAATGCCCCATGATCGCCGTGAAGGTCACACCTACGAAGCGTAGGTATTCCCATGTTTAAAAAGAGTAGCGTCAGAGTGCACACGTGGAGGTTTAGCTGCCTTTCAATGGTGTTAGAGAATCCTCTAAGGGCAGGAATGCTGCGGGATAATGCTGTGGCGTTCGCCTCCTTCCTACCAACGGACACCCCTACAGGGTTGGGAATCGTTCTGATATACCGAGACCTAAAGAGTCAAAAGCTATATATCGATTATTTTAAAAGATGGGCTTGCCCTTGCTTTCAATCTACCTTCTACTCGCAATCTCATCATTAGGACTTCAAGCAGCAGCACCTGAATCTCAGAATAGTAATACCGTCAAAATGCGCGCATCGGCAATTCTACTCCCTTTTACGACTGTTTCTATCGTTAGCGCTGCCCTCAATGAACCTTGCTATGGATCTGGGGGTGTTGCAGGTTTGATGACTTCCTCCGAAATCATACAGACCTCCGCTAATCTTATATAGGCGTTTGCGTGACAACGTCCTCCTGCTCCTCGATTGGGGGCGTAACTATTACTGGAGCTTGCCCAACTGATCCTGACAACGTCAAATGCTGCAGCAAGACTTCCTGTGGTAGCGGGGGTAACTGTCGATGGAACAGTGATTGCGCCGGCACCCGTGCCTCGAACCTGTGCCCAGGTCCGGGTTCCTTCCAGTGTTGCTCATCATCCGCTCAGGGTTTCGGTGGCTATTCCAGCCCGACCATCCCCGCAGTAGGCGCTTGCAAACAGAAGGCTGTCAACGGTGCCAAGGCAATTGTGGCGGCGTTCCCTGGGCGGATCCGTGAAATTGGTTGCGTCCGCAACTGTGCTTGTCCTGGCGACTCCGACCACTGCTGCGGCCTGGCTACTGATATGATGTGCTCCGATGCTGGTGGGGTGAGTTGCAGCCCCAGAGATGTTAGCAGAGAACTGTGATAGCTGACCCGTGGATAGACTGCAACCCTTTCCGGCCGGGAGATCGCCGAGTGGGTTATGAATCACCGCTCTAGCCTCGATTTGAAATATGTGTCAGTCTTCCCGCGCTCCTTTTCTCCATTTTTGTCGAATATCGGGAACATTCGAGCTCCTACTCTTGAAATATACTCCGGGTAGCTAAACAAGCATCTAGTCTAGGATATTGCTAACATTAGGGCATGGATAGGATTTGGGGACAACGGATTTGGAACCCTAGTAGGGATGCAGTTGGTCCTTGGACTGGCTGGCGTGGCATGGAAGACCGAGGCGATATTACGGCAAACCACTGGTGAGTGGACTCTGCGTCGAGAGTTGAATAGCTACCCTGCTAACCTGGCTAAGGGATCATGTTCATGTCAGCTACAATGGCTGAGCCGAGAATTAGAGAGATTTCTTGATAGGTGTGGCTACGTGTCCGTGTCACCCTAGTATAGCCTAGACAGTAGGGTTGCTGCTCGTGGTTAGGAAACTTGTTCCTCTGCCTATAAGCACGGCCTTCACTGCAAATAAACGTTGACGTAGAGTTTCCCTGCGGCTCCTCACACGGAGACAAGACCATCTTTTAACGTGATATTTTCCTAGTTACAAAAACGCGCAAATATACAAACTGAAAGCGGTAGCTCCAGCATTAGCGCTACTTATTAGAGGGCAGCACATGCCCCCTTCGCGGAACCAACAATACTCCCGACTTCCCCATTCAGCATACCGGCAACCTTTTCCAGTACTCCGAACAGGCTCTCGCATTCTGCCTTCCCATCCTCCTTCCGCTCCAAGGACAAGCTGATGAAGCTCTGGCTCTCCCAATGGTCGTCATCCCAGGCAAACCGATTGATGTGATAATCTTTGGGACCTCGAAAAGCATCCATGCCCAGCTTTCCTCCACCAGAAACCGGTGGCCGGTCCTCCGTCCACCGGTATGGCTCCTGTGTTCCGCCGACTAGCTCCGTCATGGCCCAGACCAGAGCGTGGCGAAACTCTGGGGCAAAGTTACCATGGGCGGTGGCTTTGATCTTGTCGTTCGATTGTCCTAGACCGGTAAGAGTATGGGTGTCAACTTCCCATTGATTAACATCACAGCCATTGGCAAGGCACTTCTCCCAGAGCCTAGATCGCGTTCTGATTAGTCTCTGATATTAACAGTAATAGAAGGGCCGTGTGTGAGCGCACTCATCAGCAATGTCTCTGGGCTTCTTGGATCCAAAGTTCATCTTATCGGTGGATGCCGAAACGATCTATTTGTGTAGCGTCAGCTTACTGCATTTTTCTAGGCAAGAATATCTAATTGCATACCGTGCATGGGATGCAAGCCTTCAGGCCCTCTTCCACGGTTTGGGCTTGACGCTTGATGAGTTGATCGGAGCCACTTCGGGCGCCAATCGAGATAACGGAACCAGTGGCAGATGCTGCTAAGGAAACTATAACACCAGCCTTCATCTCGAGTGATTAGCCAAGGGGTTTGACGTCGGATGTGGCGGTTTGAAGGAGCTGTGGAGCAGGTTGCGCTTTTGGCTGTTTAATGTTATGAGTGAGGTGTGCTGAACTCTAGTGTCCTGACGAGGAGGCATACGTGACTCGTTGGCTCTTTATACAGACTCTTACGATCCAAAATCTTCCAAACTATGGAGATCTACACAGAGTCTTGTGTCACAAGCTCTACCTAGGCTAGGGAGCACCGTGGCAATTCCAACAAAATTAAACCCACTCCAAGTTCTAAGCTGTCCAGTGAAGAGAATATCCTTGCATCTTGCACGCACCAGTGGCGGCTAGGATTAGCAGGGCATCGTTTTCGGACAATTATGAGATCTATTCTCCTTGCTAGGAATGACTCGCTGGAGGCTGAGGCTAACAGAGCCGATTGTGAGATGAGCGAGGCCAAGCTTCCCACTAGGCGCGGGTCAGTTCCGCTACGATGTGCGCTGAAAGATTAGTGTGCTACAGCCTTCTTAGCGGTTTAACTCTGAAGATCAACTAGTACTCTCTCCAGATCAAGAAGTTCCGATCGTCAAGGCCAAGAAAGGGAATTGTGGCGCTGTGGTTGGCCAAGAATTCCTGCGGGATTTAGTCTGGGATCCCAAGCTTGAGCCTGGTTTTGGGGGGTCGCGGGGCTGAACGTCATATCGTCTTGGCAACAACATTGGTTCTCAAAATAATGTGCGAGAATCATCCTATATTTTTGCACCGGATAGATGCAGTAGGCCAGAGTGGCAACGCCAATTTCACAAGGATTTGGTAGGCCGAGGCGTGTCATAAAAAACAGGGAAGACTATAGAATCTAGGGAACGACGCGACGTGCTTGCTTTCTTGCTACAATATTTCACCGTCACTTGTTCCGTGGCACAATTGCACAATTCTGGCTGAGTCCTTATACTAAAAAGCTCGCTCATATGATTGCCCGGTCCATCTTTGGCTCATTTCAGCGTTCTCGTAGTTTGTAATATCTGAGAGATATCGGCTATCCACATACAATCTGCTGGACTCGAAGCAGACACGTGGGAAGTGATTGTGTTTGTTAGTATATACTTGACTTCCCAGTGCTGACGAAGGACCCCTGGAAAGGGAACGATATCCAAGACTGGCTATCGTCGAGGGTATCGATTAGCTCAAGGAAACGCCCTAGCACAAGGTCAGTAAGGAAGCGAGTGATACACTTCACCCTATTTCTCGATGACTAACGTGCGACGGTCCATCTGGAAGTGAATTCCCGAAGTATATCCTTAAGGGATTCCATTCTCTTCTTGCACTCCTCATCACCACGCTGCTTCCAGAGCCGATGCTGTACGATGGCCGCGTGGCACAATGAGCGGGGTAGATAAGGCGATAGGATCTCTGGCGGGTAGTTGACTTCTCGGTCCATGTAAGATGCGTAAGAAAAGGTGAGAGCGCGAATCGATGTCTCCTCGATGGACTTCCAGATTACTTGCCTCTCCTCCGCGCCCTCGGGGAGGCGACTTAGCATGAATTCATAAAGAGTGAATAGGGAACTGTGTCTATCAGAACCCGAACTAAGGGGGTAATGTTAGGACTTGACAGACCTGTTACAAACACCAAACGCACCGCAGTACTTTCCAATCCTCAGTTCCTCGTCGGCAAGGAGTGGGAGGTAGGCTTTCAATGTGCGTTCGAGCTGGGTGGCCTCTTCCGTATTAAACCCGGCATCTGGCGTCGGCTCGAATACATGCCGCACGACACGGCCGGCGAGGTGCGAGATTTGGCACTCGCGCGCCATTTGCCCTACTGTGATGTTGAATGATGTCTGTAAGGAGGGCGGGCTCGATATGAGGCTCTCGAGATCGGCTGCTGAGCCTTCTGACCACACCAAGTCCTCGACTGGGATCGGATCCGTTCTTTCCGGATCCTCGGTCGCAAATAGGGCATCTCCGTTGCACAGACCCAAGAACCTGTCCATGCTCACAATGGCCCACCACGTTCTTTTTTCTTCCTCCAAGATCACTTTATTAGACGAGACAGCGACGTTCCGCCATGTCTTCCTATGGAGGCCGAGGACACGCGCGGTTCGCGCACATGAAGCGATGGAGAGATACGCTGCTCTATCGATTCCATGTCCGAGCTCGTAAAATGCAACTAGGATTTTGGAATGGAGAAGGTCAATAGAGGGATCACTAAAAACTTCCAGGGAACTGAGCAAATGCTTAACAGTCATGTACAGCGGCGATTGCATGTCCTCGGCATTCCCAGACGGCATTTGCTGGACGAGGAGGATGCTCAGACACAGTGCAGCAAAAATGGCGTCTGGTTCCGTAGCAAAAGAGTTAAGATTATGGTAGAAACGGAGCTTAGAAAGTGTAGGAAGTCGCTGGTGCGTGCCGGTGAAGAACTCAGCTGACACTGAACGGATGTTGTCCAGGGAGCCAAGAAGGCGTCCTGCCAATTCTAATGTTGACTGATGGAGTGTACCGTGGATAACGAGGCTAATGTTGCCGGCTAGCGAGCCCTGGAGACTGAGGCCACTCTGCTGAGAGGGGACAGGGGTACTTCCAGGGTCAGGAGCATAGTTCGTTTGGATGGCGTCTTCCGTGTAGACGCAGTCCTTACGCAGGCTAAAGGACGCTTCGTTACAAGGCATTTCGCTTCCACCGCAACGCGCACGCTTACCGAACACAGTTAGAGCATGAGGGCCGTGCCTTGTCACACTTTCGCTTTCCCCTTTTGCAGAAGGCACAGGCATTCATGTTGGGTGCCTTGTTTCTACCACTGGGGAGGTCCGGTACGAAGTGCGGGACAGCTAGACAGCTAGACAGAAAATGCAGAGGCGGGGACATGAGGTACATATCACGTGCATAGATAGGGTAGCTACCTAACTAATGACATGTACCCTGCCATAAACTTGTGAGGAGGGCCGCGGCGACCCGCAAATTGGAGAGCCTGTCCAGGCGGTTCGGTAGCTCTTTTCTAGCCGATACCTTATTTCGATACATTGCCTATCTCAATCACCATCTAGGTAGTATTTTGAGAGATATTTGGCTAAGGTATCTATTTACGAGACCGCCTAGTCTTTTATTGCGTAAACTCGATGATCTGCTTCTCTATCGTCACCATACAGTCCATTCCCTCATTCTCGGCCTTGAGCTCCATCGCCCTCTCCTTGTACTTCTTGTCGCCCAACACCGCCTCCACGCCTGTTCTTATCTGTTCGGCAGTGGGCGCCGCTGACTCTAGGTCCCATGCATAGCCAGCATAGACAGCTCTCATCGTCACTTCCTTCTTGTCCAGCACCTCCCCTGCCAGCACCGCCGGCGTTCCATTTGTCACCGCATGGCTCGTCGAACCGTAGCCCGCGTTGCACACAAACACGTCGGCATGGGGCAAGATTCGGTCGTACGCTAGAAAATCTGTCCACCGCACATTCTGGGGCACATCGATGTCGTCTCCTAACTTGGCACCTCTTATTCCTAGCGTCACAATGGTGAGCACGTCGTCCCTGTCCCTAAATGCCTCCATAGTCGGCACGATTAGTTGGCTGTAGTCCACATGCGCCGTGCCCTGCGACACAAAAACGATCTTTTTGTCCCCCTTTCCCGCGCGGTCCAGCACATCTCCCCACCAGTTCGGCGCCTCGAAGTCGCTGCCTGATACCTTGGGCGGCAAACAACCTGCAAACCGCAGCTTGGGCGGCATGTCGGATAGTGGATATTCCATGCTCGGGCTGCACATCTGGAAGCACACATCCGGCGCAGCATACCATGAGCCAAAGGGATGGCCTTCCGGGAGTGTACTGCAGCCAGCGGTGCGCATGGCGCGCTCGGCTGCCTCGATAAGCGGCCGCCAAGGGCCTTGGTCAGCCAGTTTGTGTAGCTCCTTGTTCCGCAAAAGACAGGAACGCGATGTGTCATATGGGAGACCCATGGAGAAGGGGGCGGTGTCGACACTCGGGGCTGAGATGTTTACGGCACCGATACCGATGGTTTTGGGGAAAGAGGTGAACCCCTCAGGCACGGGGCGGCCATATGCGAAAGGGGTGACGTTCATGCTGCAGAGCTCATGAATGATGATGATCTGGCGATCTGGGTGGCGTTCTTTCAGCTTGACGATGGTCTCTTCGAGGAGTTGAGTCCGGGCCGGCATGGTATTGTAAAGAAAATTGACCAGGCCGTGGACAAAGAGCGGGACGCGGAGGTCCGTGATGGCTTGTCCTGCTGCCATGACGGCCTCCGGGTCCGGAACGGGGTCAAGCATAGACGGGATGACGCTAAATTCGGCGCCCATGGCGAGGACATCAGCCTCGAACTGAGCGCCGCCATGGAAGAAAACGGGGTAGCCTCGCTTAATCATAGCCGCTGCGATGGTGATGAGCGGGTATGTGTGCCCTTCGCCCGGCAATGCCGTGAAAAAAAGAAGCGGCTTTGAATTGCCCAGAGGCTCTTCGTTTGCTGGGGCTGTAGACGCCATATTGCCCCCAGCCTGAGGTCGTGCTTGGTATAATCGTCGAAAACGGAAGGCTGGAAGACAAGGCTGAGAACTGTCTTGTCCTGGTGTTGCGTTGCCCAAGTCTCGTGACACCACTGAGCTAGGATTCGTGCACTCTTTCGTCGTATATCTTGGTTATTAGCGACCTATTGCTTACCATCCTTAGGCGCCTTACCTAAGGACTTTAGGCCGTGGGTTTATCGGCAAGGAATGATGTAACGTTACGGCAGGTTTCCGCCACTGGGTTTTGCATGGCAATCGGGCGAAAGGACAGGATGGGATGGCAGGATATTTTATCTCATCTAAAAGGATTTACGAGGGAGGTATTTCTTCGCTACAAATCAGACTTATGAATTTCTCCACTAAACACCCCGCCTCTTCATGGCCTTCTTGAAAATCCTCGCGAAATCGGCCATATGCTGCGTGTTCAGCATCTTCGCATGGATCCCTGGGCAGTCCCAGAACGTAGTCTCGGTGCGACTAAAGTCGGCCCACCGGCCTAGCTTGTTCTCGCGCCAATCCTGGCGCCCGTTGGCGGCGTACGTCGGCGGATCCGCCACAAACACATCAAGGGTCTCGACCAGGCCCACGGGCTCATATGTCTCCACGTTGACCCTAAAGTTCTCGGCAATGTCGCTGATTAGCTCCAGCTTGGCAACATCAATCGCCAGCGCCAGCGCGCGCTCCTTGTCCCCAATCTCCAAAATGTAGTTCATCGTGTCGGCCCGAGTGGGCATGGCGTGCAGCTTGGGCGTGATGTCTACCATGGTCTCCTCGTCGATCAGCTCGAGGAAGAAGGCAATATGCAGCAGGACGTCAACCCAGTTCAGCCCCTGGATGTAGTGCCTGATGTGCGGCGGGTAGTCAATGCTGGCGAGGAACTTGACCTCCTGTCCCTGCGACTCGAGCACCTTGCCGACCTCGTACGCGAGGGTCGAGCCCAGCGAGTAGCCGGCAATGGCGTAGGGCCCTTCGGGCTGCGTCTTGCGGATGTGCGCGGCGTAAGTGTCGGCCGTTTCCTGGATTGAGTGAAACAGACGCTCGTTGGGGTTGTAGCCACGCGTGCGGATGGCGTAGACTGGCCGCGTGGAGAAGTGGGCGGCCAGTGCAATGAAGACCAGAATGTCACCCGACCCGGGGTGGATGCAGAAGAGCGGCGTTTTTGTGCCGTGCAGCTGCAGTGGGACGATAGGGTCATATTCGACAGGTTTTGAGAGCAGAGAGTCAATGGCAGCAGAGATGGAGGCAATGGTGGTTCTGGGCGGGGTCAGCAGGGAACGAGATGAGGTATCTGTGGCTGTAGACTTACTCTGTGAGGAGAACCGAGATGGGGATATCGATGGCAATATCGATCACCTTCTGAAGCATGGCCTTCAGGGTAATCAAGTTGAACGAATCTACGCCAAGCTCGAAGATGGACGCCTTCATGCTGATATCGGCAGGCGACATCTTGAGCAGCTCAGCTAGAGTGGCCTGCACCGTCTTCTCGGTTGGTGTCTCAGCATCTTGCCAGATAGTGGCCCGGTGGCGAGCAAGCGCCGCAGCATCCTCGGCCTGGAACGAGGCGTACTCTCCCTTCTCAAAGGCGGCGCGGACCTTGGTCCGCGAGATCTTGCCGAGCGAGGTCTTCTCTAGCAGCTCCGTGGGCAGGGGGATCAGGTGGTCGGGCTTCTTGCCGCAGATGAGCGATACAGTCTTAGAAATAGCAGCTGCCGTCTCAAAGTGCAGGGCGTCGTCGTCGGCGGGGTAGTCGGGCGAGTAGACGACGCAGATATCTTCTGTCGCCGAGCCAGCCGCCCTGTGGGGGAACGCCACGGTGAAAGAAGGAATGAGTCCGACAATGCCCTCCTCCTCGATCGCCGTCTCAATCTCAGTTGAGCTCCACTTGACACCGTTCACAATGATGGTGTCCTTGATGCGTCCTGTCAGGTTGAGGTTTCCTTGCTCGTCGATGTATGCCAAGTCTCCAGTTTCGAACCACCCGTCGGCGGTGAAAGCTGCCTGTGTAGCCTGCGGGTTGTTGAAGTAGTGGTCAAACAACACCGGGCCAAAGACTTGCAGATGGCCGGCCTCGCCGACGCTGGCCACACCCGTACCATCAATCTTCCCAATTCGCATCTCGAGGCCCGGGATGCAGGTGCCGAGGTTAGCGAATTCCAAGTTCCGTGCGAGGTCCTGGGAAGGGCAGGCCTTGGAGTAGATGGAACCCGCACACGTCTCGGTCATGCCGAATCCAGGGCGGATAACCTCCCCTTGAAGTCCAAAACGGCGAAGCTCCTGGGTCAGAGCATCGCATGTAGCGACCACGTTAGATTCACCGCCCGAGATGAAGGCGCGGAAGTGAGAGAGATCCGCCTGGAAGGAAGGTCCGGCGGTGGTGAGGCTGTCGAGGACCTTGGTGAGGAAGAAGTTGGGCGCAAAAGTGTAGACGACCTTGTGAGCGTCCAGCAGCTTCACAAATTTGAGAGGGTCCTTGAGCATCTCCGAGGTAGACACATGAACCTGATCGCTGCTCAGGCTCATGGCATGGAGGTGGATCTCGGTCAAGCTGGCGACGTGGTCCAGCCCGATCCAGTTGAGGAAGACATCCCCCTGCTTGGTTCCATGATGCTCGCTCTTGCCCTTCACGGCGGCAACCAGCTGGCCGTGGCGAAGCGGCACCGCCTTGGCATTTCCGGTTGATCCAGACGTGAGCATAAGCACGGCAGTTTCGTCTTTCCTCTTGGCAAGCGCCAGGGCCTCAGTGACCTCCTGGCCATCAGCAGGCGACAGAGACTCGATGGCATGTAGAGACAACTCCTCGACTCCCAGGAACTCTGGGACCAGCTTCTCTGTAGTGAGAACAATAGGCTGGTTCAGGAGGCCGTTGAGGTGAAGCAAGTGCTTCTTACGCTGGGCCGTGTCCGCGACAAAAGGGGTTGAGATAGCCGGCGTGAATCCCCCGAGCGTGCACGCCCAGAACCACACAATGTTCTCGTGCTGGGTGTTAAAGTGCAGCAGCACGATAGAGTCCTGCGAAATGCCGTTGATGGCATACAAAAACCGGGCCTTCTCCTTGGCTTCCTCTAGCAGCTGGGCGTAAGAAAGCCGGAGCGGCACCGGCCCTTCCGTGTAGTAGGCGAGACCGGCATCGGCAGCGGCGGCCCGGGCCAAAAGCTGAGAGAGATTCTGAACGAGGCCAACTGGCGAGGCTTCAACGGAGATCTTGCTCGCCTTGGTGGAGACCCGCTCCAGCTGTGGCATCGACTCCGGCGAGTCTTCCAATTTGTGGGGCGCCATGATGGTGACGAGGTATAGATTATGGTGAGAAGGGGGTCTCGATGAGTTGCGGTAGGGCAGTTGACTTTATCCACGGCCGATCATAAGTAAATATTATGTACCTACAGGCTACGTATGCTGCGGAGATTTGTCCCGGATCCTGCTTCGCACCTCGGCTTCCCAAGACCTCCCAGCCTCTCGTCGTTTGTCCTCGCAGCGCTTTGTGCAGCCCTGTAACTGCCTGATACCAAGACGCACAATGCGGGCCTATCCTCAGCCGATTCGCCCCGTCCGACAACCTCGACCAAACGCAAGCAGCGGCAAAGCGATGAGGATCTATCAGGTGGAGCGCAGTAGTATCGCTCATCCATGACCATGCCGCTGATACACTCCCTCACCTGGCTCGCACTCTCCCAGACTTATGGGGAAACGTTGCAAAGTGGGGACGGGCGGCGGTCGAGTCGACTGGTGCGTCGGATAGTTAAACCAGGCTCAGACTGCGTGTGGAAGGAGGCTAGTCGCCCCTCTCGTATCGCTTATCTGGGCTGGGTGATCGCCCACGCCTTGGCCGTGTATGCCCTTTTTGGGAGTCAATCGACGGCGGCACGCACTATGTACTGTGCGAGGCGCAGTCTCCGCAGCTAGGTGCGAGCGAAAAACAAGGAGGCCCGACTATTACCTTAGGTGGTAAAGTTCCCATGTACAGTGTCAGGGTCTCGGGCGCAATACACAGTCACAGTATCCAGCATGGTGGCTTCCGGGCCGCCCAGGGACCCTAATGCCTAGCTCTGGCTATTTACCAGCAGGATCATTATGATTAAATAGCATCCAGCATCCCTTACTAGCCCTGGCGATCCAGCCTATCGCGCCAAGCGATGGCTAGTATATATACCGGCTATACATAGGTACCGTTGCCAGGGAACTCCTACGAGGTACTAGTCAAAACGACAAGTACCCTGGCCCTGGCCCGACGGTGCCGAAGCGAACCGCTGCAAATACGCCGCATGGAGACGAATGCGGCAGCGGCTTCCCCCGCCTGGGAGGGGCCACGACCCCAGACTACCCACCTTTGGTAGGTAGTATTAGTATGAATTGCGCGCAGCGCTACAGGTCCAAAGTGCAAATGTCAGACCTGTCGGGTGGGTGGCGGGCGAGCTGCCGAAGTGCTTCCGTAGATCGCGGCCGTTAGTGACAGATTTGCACGAAACTAACCCCTGCGCTCAAATGCTCCGCACCAAACAAGGAGCTACTCCTTAGCTTGGCAATCTAGGTGAAAAGACCACACAGCGTCGCCGCACCGCAAATTGTTCCACAAAAGGATCGCACACCTTGTCAGCACCAGCGTTGGAGAGGCACAGGAGGGGAAAGTAACCGTAGCGTAGCGTAGGCACTCCATACATGGGTACGTTACCTGCGATAGCGTGCCCACCTCCCCCTACCTTTCCTGCCTTTTCCTCTGCGACGTGCTGCACAGGAATGTTTTACCAAGTTCAATGCAGTCTAGCACGCTCGGTGGCATAAGTCCACTATTTCCTTGACCTCCATAGACTGACTCACTGCAACATTGGCGCCGCACATTAACTGCGCGGTAAGCAGTAGCACTGTTCAGTGTCTTTCCCGACAACTGAAAAGTAAATTCTTGTGCTATAAGGATATCGGACGTAGATCACCTTCCCCATCTAGTAGACACGTACCTTCAACTTATCCACATCGCTCTATGTCATTGGTGTTGTTTGGGCGACAGGTTCCACACGCAACTCCTGGTTGGCCTTCTCCGGTCCCGGTCTAGAGTTGAGGTCTCTGAAAGCCCTCGCCGTTATATTCATCATCTGCAGTCGAAAGGGCGAAAACTGCGAGTTGTACCTAACTCCCTGCGCCTCTCGTAACCCACCAGTCATAATGGCCGCCCCGTACTCGCCTCCCGAGGGCCTCACCGTTATCCCCGGCCCGGACCCACGTACCGATGATGAAATCGTCTCTGTCCTAGCCACCCACCAGCCCGTGACAAGCGACAAGAATGTCTGGGCCTTTTGGCACTCCGGCTGGGAGGGTCTCCGGCCCTGGAGCCAACGAAATGTCATCAACTGGGTGCGCCGACTAGGCCCGGAATGGACAGTGCGCGTGCTGGACGACGTCGCCGGTTCTGAAAACCACCTATCCAAATTCGTACCCGATTCGTATTTCCCAGAGGCGTTCAATACCAGGACCATGGTAGGGCCGCCCCAGCATGTCTCGGATCTGCTAAGGCTGCCCCTGCTGTACATCCACGGTGGGGTCTGGATGGATGCAGGAATGACGCTCTTCCGGCACTTGGACGACATCTGCTGGCGCGCCATCGAGGATCCATCGAGCCCCTACGAGATGGCCGGGATCCTAATGCCGCTGCGGCCCGAGCCAGGCACGATGCTGAACGGATTTATCGCGACCAAGAGAGGGAACGAGGTCGTAAAGCGCTGGCACGATGTCTACTGCAAGATGTGGGAGGGCAAGACCTCGGCGGAGGGATTCAGCAAGCATCCCCTCCTGGCACATCTCTCGCCGCTGGAGACACAGATCGACAAGTTGGGCTGCCCGCCCCTGCTCCTCCCTACCGAGGCGCTGGGAGACTACCTCGCGCACTTCTTGGCGTTCGAGCGGCTGCACCACCTCAAGGACCCGAGCGACGGGTTCGACGGCGCGGATTACCACGCCAACAAGATCTTGCTCCTCAGGGCTGAGGACCATCTATACTACGCGCAGCGAATCACAGGCTGGGACGGCCGCAAGCAGTACAACATGCTTGCGACCAAGGTCTCCGCCGACCCGGTCACAACCGAGGGCTATGCCGAGGCCAAACTCTTTGTAGATAGCGTGCTGCAGAATAGCGTCATGATGAAGCTCAGTCACGGGCCGCCCTGTGGCCTGGAGAACCTGGCGAGCATTTGGGACGAGGAGCAGCACAAGGATGACGACGTGGCCGAGGGTACCTTTGCTAGTTACCTGCGCTATGGCAGCGTGCACTGGCAGCAGTCGACGCCTATCACACCGGTGCGCCTGGAGAAATACACGCAAGTGTATACTGCTGGGGTTCTGGAGCCGATTACGCCTGAGAGCCAATAACATCACCAGGTACTGTATCTATCACTAGGTAGCGATAAAAAAGGAGAAATTTTTTTTTTCTTTTGGCTTGCAATTGAGCGAGATCGGAGAGTTTTTGGGCTTCGTACATTTCTGGTCTGCGATCACAGCAAATCACATGCTGGGAACATGAAACTTGCACGGTGCGACATGCAGCTTCATCCTTCGATTGTGAGATGCAATTCTGCATGGCCCAGATCTAGGGTGATTAGACGCGGGTACATTTGCTAACCCGGGCGACGTCGTATCGAACGCTGATAGCGGGCGCTGTCCCACTCTAAGATGGCAGCCAGCGACGGCGATTGATCGACTAGTCCGTCCTGCTAAGCCAAGGCAAAAGTCCGTATCGGGCCTCAATTTTTGTGCTAATGCTCACCGTGCGCCCAACGGATTCTGTCTAGCATGTAACGTTTCCCTGCATTTCAGTTTCGTCGGCGCTGTTTCGCCTATTACTGCTGCAAGGTTATGCTCCTCGTGTGATCCCACCGATACCTAACCGTTAGAGAGTGGACCGATGCCTATTCACTAAGGCCAGTCTTCTTGGCCTTCTCCTGACGTAAAACCCCTGTTTGGCGCATACGGTCATTGACCACACAAAACAGAGGGAAATCAAATCGCTGGAGGGTAAGGAAAAGGTGGCGCACCAGGAACAAAAGAAAGAAAGAGAGAAGGAGAAAAAAAAATACAGCCAGTTCGTTGAACCTGGCGTACGTCTAAGATGGCGCCTTCGTTTAACCTCCTCGCGGCGATCCCGCAACCCTACCTCGTGCTCCCTGCCGTCTTCATCTTGCTCTGCGTCACGGCTTACACCAGGCTCTTCTCTCGTGAGCCCCTACACGCCAAAGCACCGCCCCTTACCCATGGCGTCTACCCCATCCTGGGTGCCACCAAGTTCTTTACACGCCGCTGGGAGTTTTTCCGCGATGCCGCCCGCGCGTCTCCGACTGGCAACTTCAGCTTCTTTGTCGGCCGGAAGCCGGTCGTTGGCCTGACCTCGGAAGCCTCGCGGCAGGTCTTTTTCGACAACCGCCACTTCGGGTTCGCGGAGGGCTATGGCGGCCTTGCCGAGGGCTTCTCGGTGCTCTTTGGCCCCTCGGCCGAGGCGAGTAAGGCAGCAAAGAAGCTGCAGCAGCAGCTTGCGGACGCCGGAAACGATGAGAAGAAGAAGCAGGAGGTCGAGGAGAAGATGGACTTTTCAAAGTTCTTCAACAGCCGCATGGTGCGCGTACTGAGGACCGACGCTATGCAGCGCAACCTGCCTAAGCTGATTGGCGACGTGCGCGGCCGCCTCACGGATCTAGCCGCGGACATCCCGAACCAGGGCTTCAAGGACGAGGCCGTGGTGGATCCGTTTGACAACATCTTCAAGATTGCCTTCCAGCTCACCATCCGCTCGGTCGGATGCGGGGACATCGCGGATGATCTAGAGCTGATGAGCAAGATGATGCACTGGTACCACTTGGTAGACAGCCTGACGTCGCCGACGGCCGTCATGTATCCTTGGATTCCCACGTGGGGCATGATGAAGCGTACGGTTGCGGGCATGAACTTGTTCAGCATCGTGAAGAAGATTGGAGATGAGAGGCTCCGGACGGGCAAGCGGGGAGAGGATGCTATGCAAATCATGATGGACCAGGGCGATGATATGGGCCACATTGTCGGGGTGAGTACTTTCCAGGCCACTGCTATTCACGGCCCTCAAGCGATAACAACGCGGGATTTACTGAAGCTGACGCCCCAATCTCCAGTTTGTTGTATCGGGTCTCTTGGCTGGCACCATCAACTCGGGCGTCAACGCATCGTGGATCCTCATCTTCCTCTCTCTCAACCCCAAGTGGATGACTAGGGTCCGCGCCGAAGTGCAGGCAGCCATCCGCTCGAGCGCCACTAACAAGGATCCCAAGGCCACAATGGTCGAGAAGCTAGCTTCGGTGCCGCTTGAGGCCTGGGAGAGCGAGTTTCCGACCATCGAGGTGTGTCTGCGGGAGTGCATCCGGCTCACGGCGACCGGGGCCACTTTCCGGCGCAACATCAGCGGCCAAGACATCCAGATTGGCGACGAGGTCGTCCCCAAGGACGCGTATGTGGCTTATCCCTTCAACGACACGCACCAGAACCCCGACATCTATCCCGACCCGACCAAGTGGGACCCTGATCGTTACTCCGATGCGAGGGCCGAGGACAAGAAGAAGCAATATGCGTACCTCGGCTGGGGAGTCGGACGACACCCGTGCTGTAAGTTGTTGAAATTTGCCACCGATCCTCGAGCCTCTAGCTCCATGGCGGCAAGCTACATGTGCCAACAGGTTGATACTAACTGGACCATCAGTGGGCATGCGCTTTGCAAAGCTGGAGCAGTACCTCATCGTGGCCTTTTTCACCACCGTGTTCGACTACTTCGCCTGCGATGCTAAAGGGAACCCCATTACTACTCCTACCCCCATTGATCTGAATGCCTTCTCGGCTCGCCGACCAGAGCCGAGGGTGTACTTAAGATACAAGTTGAGGGAGAAGATCTGACGTAGCGAAGCGAGTAGACAAGGCCAGTGCCTAGCTACCTGTAACCAAACCTGCTAGCACTATACATAGTCTGCTCTTGGAGATTTGTGGATGCAGCTACCTTTGATATATCTAAGTTGCTAGATAAATGAATTCTAGAGTGCGGCTCCGGGGCAGTGTCAGGCTTGGGCAAGATACCACCATCTAGTCGCGTCGAACAACTTAGCCTATAGCGTTAGGCTGTGAAGAATATATAAAGACCTGATGGGCAAAAATGTCCCTATTGTTCAGTATTTCCTTTGAATGGAATGGTTGTTAAGTTCCGAGATACTATGCTACACTCCGAGATTTAAACCCCAAATCGCTTACGGCGGTTGGTAGTACTTGTCCTTAGATACGTGATTATAACCCTCTCACTCTCGCAAGGTCTCCCTGGGATTCTGCTTGAAGAGCACAGATACGAGAGTACGAGTCGTATTTTATACCGAAGGAACGGTCCTATTCTTTCTTATCCTCACTCTCTACTAATATCTCATACAGGACATTGGGAAACCATAGCAGCTTAACCCAATTGACTGTGTCAGACGTTGACTAGTTATCGTTATAGAGATGGAAAGGGAGAACGGTATTCTCTATACATCGGCTCTTCGCCGAAAAGGGCTAGCTATAAGGGCGGTTAGCTAGCGGAGAGCCGGTGGCTCGTGCTGTGATGATCACGCAATCGGTCACGAAGGATGTTGGGCACATTTGGACCAAGTCCGAATGTAGAACGCCGGACTTGATTGTCTATCGCTATGCAGCCATCCAATTAGACCTACTCCTCTACCACTATATGATTTTTCCTCCGAAACCCTTGCTCTAAGTTGCGCCTAATTATTCTTGTTTTCGAGAGACTCGATCCACTCCTCAACAGTGGTGACCTTTTCGAAGAACACAGGCCAAAGCAGCTTCTGCGACGTTTCTTTCTGCTCCGTCGTGAACCCCGCCGTAGCGTTCGTACTAACAACTGGGTTAGCAAAATGTTAGGTATGGTACCGATATACAGAAACTTACGTGATAGTCACGTCATAGCCTAGCTCGATGGCGGTGCGCGAAGTCAGCTCGAGGCATTGATTGCATGTCATACCGGCCGTCACGACCTTGGTAATGTTCCGTTGGTGGAGTTGATAGTCTAGATCAGTGTTTGCAAATGAACTGAGTAATTATTAGCAGAAGTGGCGGGGGGTCGGACGCAAGAATAACACTCACTTGGCATTCCAGTGCTTCCCTACAACGATGTCTCCGTTGCTGAGGTCTGGTTCCAGTCCTTCGTACACCTTGGCGCCCCACGAACCCTCTTCGCAGACATGCTTATTCTTGAGTATCTTGTGAAACGGACCCATGCGGCTCCAGGCGTCGAAGTTACCCTCCTTCCATTGCTGGTGTAGGCAGTAAAAAATGGGGATGTTGTGCGCCCTCGCGGCCTTGACCAGCGCCTTCATGTGCGCGATCGTATCCGTCGCCTCCAAGCTCTCGGCGCACAAATCGTACATCTTGCCGTCGGGGTGGATGTAGTCATTGTAAGGGTCAATGAGGAGAACCGCGGTATCTTTGAACGACATTTTCTATGGGTAGTAGTGGAGTAGAGATCGGTGTAACAGTATATGCAATTGTTGTAGGTGTTATGGGTGTGATGAGATTGCAGATGAGACTGTTGATAAGGTAGAATATTGGAGTTCTGAATTGGTTGGATGATGATGTACAGATACAAGCAGGGTGTGGTGGGCAGCGGCAACAACTATATAGCTTGAATGCCCGACACCATTGCGGTTGCGATCTTTCTACATATGGCTACATATCCCTATCCTGTCCTATCCTATCCAATAGATCATTTTTAATGTTCGTCTAGAGCTAGATTGCTAAGCCATCCATAGGTCTCCGGTGTGATTACTCGTATGGTAGTTCCAGCTGCTACGATGGCTGTCGCACGAGATGCTCTCCTGAATAAGCTATTTGGGCTAAATTGAAATGGCGTCGAGGCGGGGGTCCCAAATTGGGTTTAGACTGCGGACCAGGGTGTACCCTGGTCCGCATTTGCGACACTTCCTCCATGAATAAGCGTCAGAATATAAGGATATTCGTCTCCTACGTCGGCCAAAAGGCGGGCAGAAGAGCGGGCGGCACTGGGTTGAGGGGCGGAGAAGCCGTAGAAGCTCTGTCATTTGTCAGGACAGCGCTGCACGGCCGCTGCACGGCTGTTGCACGGCTGCTGCACGGCTCGAACCAACTCGAATCGCCAACTCCACTTCGATGCCCCGGCCAACGTCTGCCGGCGATTGCTACCAAGTACATATATCGCTTTGGCGCTCTCCATTGAGGTTAAATCTCGTTTGGGACAGATCTCTTTTGGGGAAAACCTTACTGCGCCTCGTTCTTATCCGAACGAAGCTGTCGCGTCCATCCCACCCACCGCTGAGACCGCTCACGTCGCGATGAAGCTAGAGACCAGCCGAAGCGCGCAGAGGACGGCGAGCAAGTCTCCTCCTAAGGGGTCCCCCAAGGACTCTCCCAAGAGCATATCCTCACTAGGTGGGTAAATCGACGTATCCCCAGCACGGCAAGCTTTGGTTGGCGAGCTTCTAATTTCGGGTGGACGGTGTCAAGACCACGAGTTCGAGTTCATTTCAGTGCAGAACCCCGAGGAAGCGAAGGATCGCGAGAAGAGGCGCCAGGCGAGGTCGCACGCTCTAAAGTACTCGCTCAAGAACAAGCGGCTGCGACAAAAGGCCGAATCAACGGATAGCTTCCCCAAGCAGATCTGGCAACCCACCCAAACAGGGTTAGCACTCGTGCTGCCCGGAGCTAAATCACAGCAGGTCCTGCTGGCGCCTCTATACACCCCTTCCGCAAGCGTGCCTGACCCCTTCAAGACGTTGGCCGTAGATTCTTCAAAGCTAAAGCAGCTCCTTGACCAATGTGAGGCTACTCCTCACTTCCCGCCCTGTGCATGGTACCCTCGGAATGTTGGGCTGGGCGCCGCAGCCAGACAGACTGTTTAACCGCAATGCAGATGTAACGCCGCAATCAATCGAGCCGATCTTCACGATCGAAGATGAAGTAGCGTTCCAGACGTTCCGGTCCGTGTTCCGCACGGGTTTGGACGACCCCGCCCTCCTCAACGCTATCATGTTGGCCTTCACGTTTGGCGCCAGCGGTGGCACCATCGACCAGCAGTGCCTCGACTACAAGGGCCAGGCGATTCATTATATCCGCGAGCGAATGAACGGCCCGATCCGGGCACCCATGGAGCCCATCCTGGGCGCCATCCTGCTAATCGCGGGCGTCGAGGTTCGTGCATGCCATCTTGCAGCCGCCCTGTCTGACCATCGAAAGGCTGACTGCGGGGACCCCGTGCATAGGCTCGGCTAGGCATGCGTGCGCAGGTTCAGATTCACATGAAGGGCATCCAGCAGCTGCTCACGGCGTCAGCTTCAGCTGGCGTGCATCTATCAGACGGCATCAAGCGTGCCATTTTCTGGTACACCCTTCCCTCCTCCCCGTCTCAGATGGCGCACAACCTGACCGTTGATTAGGCAAGATTTAAATGCGGCGCTCATGTCGGGGTCGGAGCGCGTCGTTGACCACACCACCTTCGCCGAGCTCGGGTGGAGGAGAGATCCGTTTTCACATCCACTGTTCGAAATACCTCAGGGCTTCCAGTCTGTAGCGCACCTATTCACCGACGAGTTCATAGAACTCGTAGAAGACATCAACGCTCTCCAACGCATCCTGGACTCTCCGAACTTTGTCGATGACTCGATCGCCCTAATGCACATAGACAGCCACCAGGCGTCCATCGAGTCCAGGCTGTGGTCCCTGCCGAAGAGCACCCCCTTCCAGGAGTGCTGTAGCTATGCGGCGTACCTCTCCGCGAACCTGCTGTGCTGCAAGGTGTGGCGCACCTCGGCTATTCCCGTGAGTAGACAGCCCTCTGCTGTGATGTGGCCTGCATCACTAGCCTCTGATAATGCCCCCTCTGCTTAGACTGTGCTAACCACGGGCGGTGACAGTCTTATCTTTCCTCGCAAATTCTCCGAACCCTGAGACAGACTATCGACTCGAGCGTGTGGGATGAGAACCCGCGGCTGCTGCTCTGGCTATTGTACATGGGGGGATCCGTTGCTCGAGATGCGGTAGTGCGGTCCGAGTACGTGACACTGCTGGAGAGTAATCTTGCTACAAGGTATAAAGGGCTCGACCTTACGTGGTCGAAGCTTCTGGAAGTCATGGAGCTGTTTTTCTGGTTAGAAAGGGGCTTTGGGCCCACGGTTAGGGCCTTCTGGGAACAAACACGGGCTGTAATGCTACCTTAGACGAATGGATGCTCAACTAGTTAATGAAAAAATGAACAGCGCTGCTTTATGAGATCCGCTACTATACTGCGTACCACTTCTAGCCTCTTATATACCCCCGGCCCACCTGGTACCTACTTTCCTTGACCATATAGGGAAGTGGACTCTGTTGAAGCCAAAGGAGCCTTTACTTGATCGATTTGTGCAGCAGCGAGGAAGTCAACCTTGCACTCTGTCGTCGGCGCCTCGTGATCCTCACATTTTGCATCATACACCGGCTTTTAGTCCCGCAAGGGAGAAAAACAGTCTTTTAAAAATTGCCCGTCCGAGTGCTATCAACCCATTATGTACATAATAAAAACCCCACCCCTAAATCCCAGCTATATGAAGATCACAATTCCCCTACAGGCTGGCCTGTCCAAAGATCGTCTCCGCCTCCTTCTTGTAAGCGGCAAGTCCAGCGGATTGCAGCCTGGGGCCTACACTAATGCGAGCGACGCCAATGTCAGCCAGCTCCCGCACGGTCAGGCCGCCCTGCTTCAACAGCACGTTCAGGCGCCCATCGAACGCCTTCACCAGCTGCTCCACTTCGGCGGTCGAAACGCCGCGACCGCCGCCCCAAACGAAAACAGTGGTGGCGCCGGCCTCGAGGTACTTCTTGCCGCGGGCGAGCACCTCCTCCAGTGCGCCGCCGCGAACGAGGACGTCACTGCGAGCGTTGACGACAAAGTCCGGAACATCACGGTTCCTCGCCACTTCGAGGACGCGCTGGATCCGCTGGGTGGCAGTCTCAATGTCGTATAGCTTCCCGGACTTGTCGCAGTCTTCGAGGTTGATGCCCGAGACCCCCATGTCCAGGAGTCGGCTGATGGCATCCTCGAGGTGGGAGCCGTAGGCGTCCTGGATATCGACTGAGAGCGGCTTGCCGAACTCATTGGCGACGGCAGCGATGCCCTTGACCGCAGCGAGATTCTCTTCGAGGGTCAGGTCATCGTCGGTGGTGTTGGCCGCACGGGCGACACCATAGCTAGCGGTGGCGAGGGCCTCTGCCGCGGGGAGGGCGGCTACGGTGCGGGCCGAGAGAATATCAAAGACATTGGCGAAGACAAGCGGCTTATGGGACCGCTGGTGTAGCGCCTTGAGAGTCTGTGCGACCTTGTTGGCAACCGACATTGTGTGTGGTGGTGTGGGTGGGCGGGTTGCTATAGTTGAGTGGTTCAGGTGGTGTATATTTGGGTGAGGCGGCTATATGGATGGAGTTGGTGCTAGTGATGAGGATGTGGTATAAATATGGTAATTAACTGTATGTGAGAGATGTGTTTCTGTTGCTATGTCGTCTTGTGAAGTCAAGTGGATGAGCACAAGTTGGTGAGTTCGACCATGTTGATCAATTTCCTCGCGTACTTTTATACACTGTGCCAAGAACTGGGCACAGTATAGTTGACAGCGGGATTGTCAATCACCACGCGTAGGTTCCTCCATACGCCCTACCGCGCCTTGGACATGACGATGAAGCGTGACGTATTAATCAGCCCATGATTAGTAAATTTTCGCGTTGCTTTCGCGATGCGTTGCCCTGTGGAACGTTCGATGGCTTAGGAAACGCCATTGCCCCGCGTTCTGTGCACATTGTCCGTTTTGGGAGATATCTCTTCTGCCCCGCAGTGTCGGGAACTAAATTCAGATTTCTCCTTTTTGATCAGAAGGGCGTGTGGCGCACGCGCTAAGTCGCCAGATCCCAGATCCCCTGCCGAGCCGATCGGAACGCCGAGCAGTCCAAATTACCTACTGTACCTACTGTACCACACAAGCTGCAGGCGCCGCCTACTGGCGCTGCGGGTGTTTTAAAGCCCGCCACGGGCGGTTTGCTGACACTCGACAAAGTCTCTATTCTCCATGACCTAGGCAGTCCACCCTGCATTCGTCCACGGGCAGGATCTAGTTAGGTACGCCGGATCTCTATCAACTCTCCATGATTAATTTTGGACATGAATGAGACACGAGACTATCTAGTGTACCTCCTAGCGACAGCTGGAACATGTGAGGGGTCTCTAGTAGCACAGACGACCTATAGACTTTCATCTTAGCCAGCAAACGTTGAAGGAGGCCACGAGAGGCTTTTTTGCATAGGAGTACAATGATAAAACCACTACCTTGAAGCATTGCAGAAGCAGCAATTTTATTGGCTCCTTTCCCGTATTTATCTCGCTTTTCTTCCCTACGTCAGCATGTGTCACTCTTCAGAAAGTGATATATTTCAATTTTCTCGTGCATTATGTTCCGTAGATTTTCACCTATTTACCTCTCTCGAGCCTTTTAACCGTCTACCCGATCGCTTACATCTAAGAAACACGAACCTTCCCAATATGACGTCTCATACACCCTCTATGACGGACACATCACCTCCTTCTTAGTGTGTCAAACCACGCCTCTTCTTTCTATCACCGATACGCCTTCTAACGAACCGTCCCGTTCCTGCAATCCTAAATATATAATCCTCTATGCAGTGACAATTTGACCAAAAAGTCTCTCCCGCTTCATCAACAACGATGATACCAAGAGCATACCACCAGCAACAGGGAGCAGTATAAACGACTTTTGCATCGCCTTGGTGATGGCAGCCACAGCTTCATCCCTAAGATTGCCGCTCAGGTCCTTGAAGACTGCGCTCTGGGCGCCCGCGACCGCGCTGACGATGTCTTCTTGAGAGAAGCCCAGACCAGCTAGTACCTCGTTGAGGTTAGCAACAGCCGTGGATTGGAAGGTCTGGCCTGCGATCACGAGCGCGAAGACGTAGCTCCCAACCTGCGATATGTTCTGGAGGCTGATAGCATCGCCCATTGCGTGCACGGGAACTGTCAGTGTCGCAATGGCGTACCCGAGTTGCGTTGTCAGACCAGTCCCGGCAGCAATGATGACGCTCAATCCGTAGAGGACGCCAGTCGAGGTGGAAGGGTCGAGATACGCGGTCAGAAGAGAACCCCCGAGGGTGAGCAGCACACCCGATATCACGTAGAACGGCATGTACATGCGAACGCGCGAGAGTAGGTGCCCAGCCAAGACGTTGATGGTGACGAAGATAATGACGAATGGCAGCAGACGTACGGCTGCCATAAGTGCACCGTCGCCCTGAACAAACTGGAAGTAGATGGGAATGTAATAGAGAATAATGAACAGCGACGAATTGTTAGCGGAGGTGGCGACGTAGAGGAGCAACTGCGTGCGGTCGGTGATCAGGTATGCGGGGAAGGACCTTGACTCTGGCGTGGTAAAAATCGCAAAGTACTGTTGCAGGGCGTACAAGACGAGCACCACGCCAAACACAACGAACATGGCAATCGTGCGGGCGTCGTTCCACGGCCACTGGCCGCCAGCCATGACCAGCGCAATGGTAAAGGTCGCCCAAACACCGGCCCCAAGCACGTAGCCCAAAAAGTCGAGGCGGGCGATTCGCGAGCGCACCGAGACACCTTCAACTGGGTGGATCGAAGGCAGATAGAAGAGGTACACCGGCGCCGTGATAGCGCCAATCACAAGGTTGATGTAAAAGGCCCACCGCCAGGTCGCAGAGGACACAGAGAAAGCACCCCCCACGACGGGCCCCAGGATTGCGCCGATGCCCCAGCAAAACCCGATGAGTGTGATGTAGAAGCCGCGCTCCTTGGGGGTGGTCATGGACGAGAAATAGTTCAGATCGCCAATGTAGATGCCCGTGCCGCCGGCGCCGGCAATGACTCTGCCGACGATCAGGGCACTCATGCTCGGAGCAGCCCCACAGATGGCCGAGCCCACTTCGAACAAGACGATGCTCCCGACAAACACCCATTTCATATTGAAGTGAGTGTACATGTCCGTGACGGGCAGGATAACGGCGACGGAGCCGAGGGGGAATCCCGCACCTAGCCAAGCGAGCTGGTCAATGTGCCCGAATGTGTCAATGACAGACCCCTGCACGTCGGCGGCGATGGTGGTGTCGAGACCATAGAGAAAGGCGCTGAGGTAGATCGAAATGCACACAAGAATCCAACGGAGTCCTTTAATGCTACGTTCGGTGTTCTCTTGCTTCTCTTGGTCGCCCGATCCGCCCTGGGTGGCAGCGCCAATCGGGAGCATGGCTTCGAGAGTATAGTCCGATTCCATGCCGTCCGTGACTGGCTCCTTCAATTTGGTGTCTAACTCCATGACGGCCGTTGGTGATAATTGTGATTGTATTGCTGAGCCCTTGTGACTCTGAAACGTTTGGGTTCGAGCTCGGGAGAGCACTTTTGGGTTATTTAATGATTAGAGAAACGAGATGTATGTCTGCGATGGCGATTGAGAGTGGCTGATTAGAAGCCGTCAGTTGGATATCGTGCCGACCGTGCATACTTATAAGTCAAAGTTAACTCTTAATCTTGGCTATAACTTCTATGCTCTCTGACCGCGCTGACCTACGGTGACAACATTGATCAGCAAGGCCGCAGCGATTATCGGTTGGTCAGCCAGTGAAGCTCGAGATACTTCCCAGGCGGGCTACGGTATGCTTGTTGCGATGGAACCCACGGTAAATAGTGGAGTAAGCAGGGGGTTAGCGCATCCCATGGGGTCTTTTTAGGGAGCGGGGCTTCCGAAGGTTGCACTTCATTGGAGAAACTAGCCTAAGCAAAACGAAAAATAAGAAAAAACCATGCCAAAGATTTGTGTTTGGGATTTACAATACAAGCTGCCCGGAGTCGTATTTCTCTATCTGGTTTTACAAAGCGCGTAAAAAAAGATACCACATCTAGGAGCGCTAAATATATCCACGGTTGGCGAGGAGGGTCCACGGAGCAGGGTAAGAGTCGGATGTGTGGTCACCGAGGGTTGAGACATTACTAACTGGCGGGCCGTAACAGTCACACTCTAGTTCCTCCGGCTGGCCACAGCTGTCTGGACATCGTCATGGTTCGCTTCTCACGTGTTCGTAGCGCGGCAGGGAGAACAGTTCCTCCCCTAGAAGTTTCGGGAGCATAGCCGGCAGCATTGCACAACATTGCGCGGTAACGGCAAACAAAGCGGTGCAGCCAATTACTGGATGAGCAGCTGGCAGGTGCTAAGAATGCTAGGGGCCGGCGCTAAATCGAATAAAGATGCAGGCAACCAAAAAAGGAAAAACCTCTGGGAACCCAGAATTTTACCCCAAATACCTAGTACGGCTCTGCATTACTCATCGAGTGGTCCCACCATTTTCCGAAACACGCGCGGCGGGCGCCCTCTTGGGCAAAAAGAAGTCGCCAAATTGGGGGAAAAGTCGACTTGGTAGACTCCTGGGATAACTAAACAGGTCACAGAGCACCTTGACCGCTGCAAAGCTCAGTCTCGGCACAGCAAACTCCGCTAAGTTACTAAGCAAACGGTGACATTTAGTTATATGCGCACGCATTACGTTGTACCCGCCTCTCTCATCTTCGCTGCTTTTCTCTTCTCACCAACCACAAGTTCCCAACATTGAGCTGCTGCCAGTTACTACAGATTCGCTTCAATGCCCGAATCTGCTACTCGCATAATTAAAATGCGCGACAGACCGGTGCTCGGGGCTAAAGCTCCACCTGCTTGCATCTTACAGCATGCATGTTCTACTCCCGCTGCACATGATTGCCACCTGGGAAACCACGAGCCTTTACTGCGTTTCGTTCCGGCTGTTCATGTATTTTGCCTTCACTCCAGGAGGGGGAACTGCATAGATATAATGCGGCCCCTATTGGACTTCGGACTCTAGATCGAGTTGTTGAAATACAGCAACCCTTTATCGCGTAGGCATCAAGCTCAATCTTTGACTACACACAATAACATTGCTTTGCTCTGGCAAAATTTTAGACAATTACAGTCCTAAGACCAGCACAAACTATAGCTTCCAACAACATGCATCCCAGGATCAACTGCATCTCTACCCCTCTTGCTATTGTGCGACTTGCCAGCCTAGCAGCTGGCTCCGCGATACCAGCCTGGGATGACTGGGCCCACGGCCGCGTTCAGCTTCCAAACATTAGCATGCATTTTCGTTACGCAGGCAGCGGCCCACCGCTGCTCCTAGTACATGGCAATCCACAGCATAGCGTGAGTCCCAACTCCACAGAAATAGTCTCTGGCTGCCTAATGCCTGATCCCTCGCACAGATTACCTGGCGGCTTCTGGGACCGGCCATGGCAGAGCATTATACGGTGATCGCCCCTGATAATCGCGGAATGGGAGACAGCACCCTTCCGCGAGATGCAGACTACACTTCGGTGGCCATGGCCTCAGATCTTGCGGGCTTGCTCTCCTTCCTCAATATCAGCAAGACTCTTGTGTTCTCGTACGACAAGGGCGTCGGCGCCGCCGTAGCGCTGGCTGCTACGCGGCCATCCCTAGTACGTGCGCTAGGTGTCGCCGAGTATGCGCTCCCGGCCTTTGGCTACGAGAACTTCTGGACGCCTCAGTACGACTGGGACGCCTATGGAAATTGGGAGCTGGCGTTCTGGAGCGTGCCCGAGGCGGCCGAGCGCTTCATGCAGGGACGGGTGCGGGAGGTATTGGGCTGGTTCTTCTACCATACGTCATATTCAGGCGCGTCGGCGATCCCGCAGGCCGCCGTAGATGCTGTGTTTGAGAGCATCGACAAGCCGGGGTTTCTGCGAAGTATGCTGGGCCCGTTCGCAGCGACCACCATGGGCGCCGACGCTGCATTCTTCAACGCCACCCTACGCGCAAATCCGCTGCCGATGCCGTTCCTCGGCCTCGGCGGCGAGGCCGGCAACGCGCCTCTTCTGAATGAACTATGGCCGCCGATCGGCACAGACGTCACCGTGGACATTGTGCCTAAGGCTGGCCACTTCCCTGCGGACGAGAATCCGAACTGGGTCGCCCAGCGGCTGCTCAAGTTCTTTGCTTCGTATGAGAGTGAGGTGCCCGCAGTGGACTTGTCTTGGTTAACAGATCGTGTTACTTTGGTGTGAGAACTTGTTCTCGGGCTTGCTTCGCTACAATATCCTCAAGTCTATAGAAATAGCTTGACCAATCTGAAAGCTATAGTACATAACGAAACATTGGGTGTGCATCTCCAATGTCGGCAATGTTTTCCGGGACATGGTTAAGGTCACTCATCCCGTGCTTTCGATTTCGCCTACTGTTCTGCCAGCGCAAGCAAAGGCTTAACAGAGCTGCGAGAAACGCTGCAAACAGGAGAACCCCGGTGCATATCCACATGCCCTTCTCATAGAACGGCTGGTCAGAACTTGGGAAGATGCGCGCTCCCAGAATCGGTCCGCACTGGCCGACCATGCCGAAGATAGCGAGACCGGCGCCGCGTTTCGAAGATGAGCCCTGGTTGTCAGTCACCCACGTAAACGTGAGTGCAACGGCGGGAAAGACACCAGCGCAGACAAGGAAAGTCGCGAAGTATCGCACGCCGGTTGAGTGGACCAGCGCAAGAAGCATGTAGCCGACCGCTCCAACGATGCAAAAGCCGGCGACGAAGATGCCGCGAGTCTGCAAGCGATCTGATAAGAAGCTGGCCGTGACGCACACAAAATACGCCGTGAGGTAAGGGCAGGCGGAGAGTCCCTGAGAGTTCAGGGACGTGAACCCCATAGATGTTAGGATGGTTGGTAGATACGCTGGTAGAGATCCAAATGCAGTGTTAAGACAGAATATGATCATAGCCTGCAGATAGTTCTTGTAGTCGTAAAAGGCCGCAAAGACTTGCTTGAAATTGAGACCCTGCGTTTCGTCCTCGCCTCTTCCACGAATGGCCCGGTCACCGATGATCTGGTTCTGGCGCTCCGTGAGGAATCTACAATCCCGAGGAGAGGCAGGCAGGTAGAGATAAGCCAGGGCGGCAAGCAGAATGGTGGGAATACCCTCTGTGTTGGCATTTGTTAATCACGGCCACGAAAATGCGGTGCAGGTGAATGGGGAGGATACTCACCAACAATGAAGAGCAACTGCCAGTCTTGCAGAGTGGATTCGGCATGGACCAGGCCGTATGCGAGGGCTGAAGCAAAGCAGCTAGCTAGAGGCGAGAAGGAAATGAAGAGTCCGTATCGCAGACCCATCTCCCGTCTGTGGTAGAAGAAGCTCATATAGAGTGCTACCGCGGGGACAAAACCGGCCTCGAAGATGCCTATGAGAAATCGCACGCCCATGAGCCCGGCAAAGCTACTCGTGGCGGCCTGCACAATGCTCATGGAGCCCCATCCGAGTGCCATCACAGAGGTCCACAGAGGCAGGGGCACCACCTTCCATACAAGAATGAGCTAGACGAGGGGTGTCAGTTTGGTCCACCACCAGCACATCTTCGGATGGAACTGGGCAACTGACCCAGTGAAAGCAGATGTACGCAATGTAGTAAATGGTAACGATCCAGGAGTAGTCATCTGAGGTTATGCCCCAGCTTTTTCCCATGCCGGCCGTGTAGGCATTTCCTATATTGCCCCTGTCGATGTATGAAACAAGGTATAGTGAACCGAGCCTAGTGATCAACAGTTAATCAAGCAGTAGTGTAATCGGGGTTTTCAGGCCGATGCTGAAGCTCAAGATAAGGAGAAAATTGGGCTTACAGGGGAATGAGGCACCAATCCAGCTTGCGAAGAGCCTTGTGCTCCTCTTCTTTTGACCAGTGAACATCTGGGACACTCGACTCCTTTGTCGGTACTTCTTGATCCATGGCGTTATTACCGACGCCCGAGTGTTCAACGTGCGAGGGGTCGTCCAGCTTGGTGTCTAACCCAGCCATATTGTGTTAAAGGCGTCCTACTTTGAACTTGACGAATGAGCCGACGCTTAGCCTTTGAACGCGATGTACGAGAACAACAGCGCCTTAAGGCGTTCTTATGATGCAGGTCGAAGAGTGGGAAATCCGGCCGAACTTCGTCTGTGGACAGACTACTTGGACTCGTAGCTCCATGCTTTCGGCGGCCGTCTCCGCGGCCAAAGGGTGCAATTAATAGGGTTCAGCAAGACAATAGAGCTACATGTGTGGGGTGAGTGTGGAGAGCCGTCTGGGGAGATCGCGGGGCTGGATTCCTAGCGTGCGAAATACCGAGCGCCGGAATCCTTGCCGGCTAGTCTCGGTATCAATACCGAGCGTTTAGTCACGCGTCGTTACATGCGATTAATACGGGACTGCCGATCACGGATGGATCGCCGCTGCCAACCGGCCTGGAAAGCCGAGGAACGGGGCAAGGGAACAACTCTTAAATGCCGCCAATGCGGACAACCGTTACTACGAGCCCAGGCCATTCGTGAGGAATTAGGCGCCTACCTACGCCAAGTCGGCAGCTTCGGAGCCAAAGGGACAACAGCCAATACAGATGCAGCTCAACGCGTCAGACACCATGGCTTCTACTGCACCTTTACACGAGAAGTTCGAGCCATTCTCGATCCTTACCCCAAATGCCATGCTTGGATATGGTTATAATGTTGATCATTTCTGGTATGGCGTGCGCAAGTACCACCCGGCCGCTATCATCCTCGACAGTGGCTCAACGGACGGGGGCCCATACAAGCTTGGCATGGGCAAGATGACTTGCGGCCGAGGGTCTTACATTCGCGACTTGGAGCCCATTCTCGGCGCCTGTTATCACCACAAGATCAAGGTCTTGATCGGCTCGGTTGGCGGCGATGGCAGCAACCGGCACGTTCGAGAGATGCTAGCCATCGTTGCTGAAATATCTAATCGCAAAGGCTACTCGTTCAAGATCGCGACCATTGACGCCGGCATGGAACGAAGCTTTATTAAGTCGCGGATAGCGGTCGGACGGGTTTCACCTTGTGGCCCGCTCGAATCTTTGGCGCCAGAGACCGTGGACACGGCAGTAGATATCGTGGCACAGATGGGCGCAGAGCCGTAAGTAACCGTGCCATTTGGTAACCTATTGGAGAAGTCATTTATTAACAATTGTTGATAGATATCTGGAGGCCCTGAAGAACGATCCCGATATCATCCTCGGTGGCCGGTCATACGACCCAGCGCCGTTCGCCGCCTTCTGCATCTCGCGAGGATGCCTGCCCAGTATTGCTTGGCACATGGGAAAGATCTTGGAATGCGGAGGCATCTGTGCAGTCCCTAAAGGACGAGAGATCGTTGCTACAATGCAGCGCGATTCTTTCGATCTCACTCCCCTTTCCCCTGCCGAGAGATGCACTCCCCTCTCGGTGGCAGCGCACACCCTGTACGAAAAAACTCGCCCTGACCGACTCCCTGGCCCCGGCGGCGTTTTAGACCTACACAATGCCCAATATGAGCAAGTCACTCCCAAGACCTGCCGCGTATCGGGCGCTCACTTCATCGAGAGACCTTATCAGGTTAAACTCGAAGGAGTTACTAAGCTTGGCTACCGGACTATATTCGTCGGTGGCATACGGGATCCAATCCTAATCAGCCAGATTGACGACTTCCTGGAGCGTGTTCGTGTGTATACGCAGAGACTGTTTCCGGAGTTAGACAAGTCTGAACAATGCCGGCTGATCTATCATGTCTATGGCAAGAATGGGATTATGGGTCCTCTCGAGCCAGAGGCGTCCAAGCTCTCGCACGAAATCGCCGTGCTGGGCGAAGTCGTTGCCCCAACTGCCGAACTGTCGCATACCATCGCGAACAACGCGCGTGCGTCTATTTTGCACTTCCCATACCCAGGCCAGATGGCGACGACCGGTAATCTGGCAAGCCCGCTATCGCCCCACGAGCAATATGCAGGCGCTGTCTTCAAGTTCAGCCTCTATCACTTGGTTGATCTCGATAGTGGCGAGGAGCTTTCCCTGTTCCCTATTACTATTCACTCACTGACTGCCGAGAATATATGCGCCCCTGACCTCCAGACGCTCTCAGATTTTGAGTTCGAGGAACTGGAAAACGGTCAACTTGCACCTCTGAGTAAGCTGGGTTTCCCGTAGGAAGAGGCAAAAACTAACCTCCTAGTAGCAAAGAAGACGGTGCCATCTGGTGCTGTGAAGCTAGAAAAACTAGCCCGAATCGTTCGGTCCAAAAATTCTGGTCCCTTCGAGCTGACACTCGACGTCATGTTCGACGACCGAGAGGTCTATCAACGCGCCAAAGCCGCCGACTTGTTGACGAATGATACCATTAAGAAACTTTACGGAATCGAAGATAGCGATATTCTGACAAACATGTATTTCGACCCGGCTCTTGCCTGGAAATGTACTATCAAGCGCCCTTGGGCTCAAGGAAGCGTCGGCGAGCGAGACACGCTCGGCACACAGCAACACGCGCCCTTGCTAGGTATCACGTTTCCAGCTAGCAACTACAAAGCGGTTTCAGCCGATAATCCGCACGAGCCAGCCGTAAAGACAGTTAATGGCAGCATGAGCCAGACGCTATCTACTCGGAATGGGCCTTCAAGAGATCGACAAAGCTACGACCCCACTGACCTGGTTCGCGACATTTGGGCGGATCTTGAGCTTCCGAGTGACGCTGTAGCCTCCCTCGACCTCCCGGCGCAAGACTGCCCTCTTCTGCCCTCTTCCTACAAAATGGGCATCTTTGCGCAGGGCGTCATTGCGCTTTCTGCCCTGGCAGCCGCGACGGTTCGTGCCAGTCGCAATTCTACCACCGTTCCCCGCGTTTGCGTACCACCAAAGCATGCTGTCATTGAGTTCAAGTCGGAGCGCCTCTATAAAATTGATGGGAAGCCTCCCGCCAACCCCTGGGGTTCTATTGGTGGGCTTCACAAGACATCTGACGGCTACGTCCGTGTTCATGACTCATTTCCAAACCATGCCAATGGGACGCTCGAACTGCTTGGCTTGCCTCAGAACGCAAGGCGGGAGCAGGTGACAGAGAAGATTGCCGCCTGGGCCAGCATCGACCTGGAGACAACTGGGACCGCCGAGGGAGCCCTAGCCATCTATGCGCTGAGATCGTACGCTCAGTGGGATCAGCTTCCGCAGTCAAGGGCGATTAGTGACTCACCCATCGCGATAAGGCAGATCTCTCCTGATGGCCCGAAGGGCTTCCCGGTGAGGATGGGTCCCGGCGCTGATAAGTGTCTACGCGGGTTGCGCGTCGTGGAAATGAGCCGTGTCATCGCCGCGCCGCTCGCTGGAAAGACGCTCGCCGCCCACGGTGCGGACGTGCTGTGGGTCACCTCGCCAAACTTGCCCGATATTCCCGGGATAGATAGGGAATTCGGGCGAGGGAAGAGGACCGTCAGTTTGGACATTAATAATTCAGAGGACAAGCAGCGTCTACTGGATTTGCTTGCTGATTGCGATGTGTTCATCCAGGGGTTTCGACCTGGCAGCCTCGCTGCGTATGGCCTCTCGGCAGAGGAGCTTACACTTCGGAATCCGAGCATCATCTGCGCCAACATGTCAGCCTTCGGCCCGAATGGGCCCTGGGCGAAACGGCGTGGCTTCGATTCCCTAGTACAGACCTGCTCAGGTATGAACGTATCGGAAGCAGAACATCGCGACCAGGGCGAGGCTGCTCGGCCGACATGTTGCCAGGCGCTCGACCACGCCGGCGGATACTTGCTGGCAACGGGAATCATGGCAGCCGTACACAAACGCGCGGCCTACGGTGGTGCGTGGAGCGTTGACGCCTCATTGGCAGGGGCGATGAAATACCTGCGAAGCCTTGGACAGTATCCGGGCGTGACTGGGTTTGACTGCCAGGATTATGAGCGTCCTGAGGACGTTCCTGCGGAGTACCTAGAAACCAGGGACACGGGATTCGGGCGCATGACCTCGGTGCGGCATGGGGCAACGATAGAAGGGTGTGAGGTTGGGTGGGAAATTATGCCAAAGCCCTTAGGGTCCGATACCCCGGAGTGGCTGTGAACAGACACCTGCGAGAGGTGTACGAGAAAGAGTAGTCTGGTGTAGAAACTTGTAGATTTTCTGAAGTTACTCCTTGTACTAGAATACAACCCCGCTCGGTTTCTTTTACGCATTAGTTCTTACTAGCATTTGTTGAAACTCATAACTTGTTGAAGGAACTGAAGGCTTCGATAGTGACCCACCTCAAAGACTGCCCCGTGTTCGGACGACACAGTTACGAGCTACCCGCACTTGACCGGCACCCTAAGGAAGCTTGTGGCTTTAGTCTTGGTTGGGCGCCCCGCGCACAATTTGCGGGGCATTGGATGGCAACAAACCGAGCGGCTCGAATGCCGAGAGATTCCGGGATAAAAGATTCCGTCAGCCCGACACCTCTCGGGGGATGCCGAGCTACTGGCAAGTTTGATACAATGATGGAACAGGGAGTCGACGCAAATCCCAACTCTCCAGCCTCGCCGTCGCTTCAGACACGTGCGGCTAGGAAAGCACGGCGATATGCTTTCGCGTGCGCAAGTTGCAAGGCTCGCAAGATAAAATGCAGTGGCGACCAGCCGATCTGTCGAGGCTGTCGCCGTAATGGCGAAGATTGTGTCTGGCCGGCTCAGCTGTCGGCAGAATCTCGACTCCGAGACGCCAATGCCCAGATTCGACAACTCAGAGCATCGCTCCGGGCTGCCAGAGACAATCCTTCAGGTCTGGATCCGCTCGCTGCAGCTGCTACAGGGGAGGAGGATGCAATATCGGTTCAGACGATCTCACCGTCTTACCCTCGTCCTCCCGACGCCGTGTTGACGCCATCTGAAGAAACGGCGGTAGCTACAAATCCATCACCGGCTGCAGATGGCACATATCCCGCCTCGGCAACCTCCCTCTGGTTTCAGGTCGGAATTGGGGAGGATGGTGCAGTGAGATACAACGGGCCGACCAGCCGGTTTTACGCCGGGCCGCTGGATGGCGACCGCGAAGAAGACAGTCCCGATAACCATCCGACCTCAGAAGCGACGTCAAGGCCGAGGGCGTCAGAATTGCAGGCGCTCCGCTCCCAGTATGATCTCCTAGATGCCGTATGGTCACCCTTGATCACGACCAAGGCGAACATGAGCAGCACAGGTGTCCCCACGCATATTGGCATGGCTCTTCTGGATATCTACTGGACTTGGCTGCAGCCACTGCACAATTGTGTATACCGTCCGTGCTTCATCATGGACATGGCTCTGGGCGGGCCCTACTACTCTGACTTTCTACTGATGTGCATATTTGGTCTGGCGGCGCGCCACCTGCCTGAGCAGGAACAGACCAGCTTCGCTGGCGTGGGAAACGGCGAGAAGTTCATTGCCCGCGCCAAGGAATTGCTGTTGGAAGAGCTAGCTGCCCCGAAACCCCGCATCCCTACGATACAGGGTCTGATAATTCTGGGGGGTCGACAATGTGCAGTCGGAAAGAGCTCCGAGGGCTGGCTATACACTGGCATGGCGATCCGCATGATGGTAGATATCGGCCTGCATCTCGACATCACGAAGCTGGCTAAAGTGGAGAGACTGACCCCCGTCGAGGCCGAGTTGCGCAAGCGACTCTTCAATTCCGCGTATATCTGGGACAAAACAATTAGTCTCGCGCTGGGGCGGCCTCCGTCTTTGACAAGAAGGCCATACGCCTCGGAAGAAATCTGGGATGCATTCGACAACCAGCAGCTGTGGAAGCCGGTGCACGCCGTGGAGATTGGAGAAGCCTACACGCCAATCCCGTGCCTCAATACGGCGACTTTTAATGCTTTTTGCGATCTGCATGTCATCGCCACGGACATGATGCTGCTTTTCGCGACCACGCCAGCCATGGGACAGTTCACTAGCCAAATCAACTCCCTAGCTGACAGATGCTCCCAGTGGTATGACCGTCTCCTTCCTTCTCTGAAGATCGGGGATACGGAGCAGCTCGAACGAAGCCCTCCTCCACACATTATCTCGCTCAAGTATGATCCTGAATCCCCTTTAGTTCCCAGCGCAGGCAAAACTGAACTAATCCGTCCAGTCTTCTATACCATGTCCTTCACATTCTTCTGGCGAGGCCATATGTCACTGCGCCGGATGCCACGGTCCGATCACAGAGCATGAAGAACTGTATCTTGCATTCCAAGAGAATATACGCAATCCACGACCTCTACACCCGAACCTTTCCTCATCGGCTAATGACCTACCAGGTCAGCTACTGTATCTACACCGCCGCTACCGTCGAGGCCCAGGCAATGAAGTTCGCTCCGGATTCCGATATAAGAAGCCAGGCGGCCTTTCGATTAGCAGCTGCTGTGAAAGTTCTCCAGGCGGAAGCAGCCCATACACCCGGAAGCGGGCGAAGTTTAAACACAATTCGGCATCTTCTTAGCGCCGGTGGGCTGGACAACCATACGGCGCCTGCCTCGAGTCCCCTCCGGCCTGGTCTTCAGAATTCGAGAGTGGGGACCGCAGTTGCTGAAGGTTCAAGAACCCTCGGTGAGGCAGTACCCGAGCGGAATACAACCCGAGAGGGCGGCCGACGTGCCATGCTTTCCAGTGAGAACGATGCCGAACATAGCCTTGGCAGTCCAGCCGCGCAGCCATGGTTGTACAGCCCCCGCCCTACGGATACAGATATGCAAACCCGTGCATATGCATCGGGATCATATTGGGACGATGTTCTCCATCAAGGCGGCATAGACACCGGGGCCGGCTTTCATCCGGATACCTTCCCATGGGCTGGCGACGCTAGTGTCTGGATGACAGGCCCTTCTGCATTCTACAATGGCGGGGTAGTACCTCCGGGATGGGACCTAATGCCGGGCTAGATGTAATATTGCCTATTTGAGGCATCTCGGCCACCAAGAGTATGCACGTCAACCCCCGAGAAGGACCTCAGCAGGAAGATGCATTCGGGTAATGACCTCGGCCTGGACAGAACTGATACCCCTTCGCCACATACAAATAAATGTAGCCGAGTCGATGCTGCCATTTGAATGAAAACTACCCACTTTGGACACTTTTACCTGCAACCAAAGCTGGACAGGATTTATCTGCAATGAAAACTTCCGTATCTTCCTGGAGCAGGTGGAGCTATATCATCAGCTCCATTGTGCGTCTGGTACCTTCTGCTGAGGCTGCCCCAGCCAGCACGCAAAGCTTAGGCGCGACTCCGGGTCTTCTTGTCGGCCCTTCCATCGTGGAGGTGTCACCACGCCTCCGAAACATCTTTCCGGCAATCAACTTCAATCGAAACGTGACTGTTCCATGGTGGGAGACAGAAGTGCTCGACGGGCAACCTTCACATGACGCTTCTCTGCTATCCTCCCTGCTTCGAAATGCATCAATCATCGTGTTAGACGAGGATATGTACGAGGTTAGTAAGATGACACGCAGAGATGAGGCCGGCGTGCTGACCAACTTTCATCTAGCTTCTAGGTGTATCTTCTTATTCCAAAGAAAAGCATGTCGAAGAGATCTTCCAGTTTCCGCCAGCACCAAGCTTCGCATCTCGCTTGGTACATGATGCCACGGTCTATTCGCCGGAGTGCAATTGCATTTTCTTTGCCGAGTTGCACCCTCCGATGAATGGCTTCTCGACAGACGCAATGCCGTGGGTCTGGAGGGTAAACCTCAATGCCACCAGTCCCGTCACCGAGAAGGTCTACCCTATGCCGCAGCTGACCGTTGCCAACGGCGCCTACTACCACAACGGAAGCGTGTACTGAGCACAAGAGGGAAACTACAGCAACCCTGGTGGCATAGTCCGCATGGACCCCCATACTCTCCAGACAGAGATGGTCCTAAACAATTTTTTCGGGCATCGATTCAACTCACCGAACGACGTGGTGATCACAAGGGGTGGCGTGGCGTACTTCACCGATGGGTACTATGGCTATGACAATTTCAACGATACCCTGAAGCCGGAACTTCCCAACGGTGTCTACCGCTGGGACATGGCGACGGCTGATCTACGCATGGCTGCAGGCGCCGCAAGTGGCATCTTCACTAACCCCAATGGCGTTGCCCTCGATATGGGCGAGAACAACCTCTACGTAACTAATCGGGGCAACACCTCGGACAACCCAGCAGGCGGGCGAACGATCTACCAGTTTCACCTCCATGGCACAGGTATTCCCGTTACTGGAGGAGAGGTGTTTTCCTTCAGCGATTCAGGTTTCCCTGATGGTGTCAAGGTAGATGCAGCGGGCAGGGTTTATGCGGGCGTGACAGGCGGTGTCCAGGTCTACGACGCAGCAGGCAAGCAACTCGGCTTAATCAAGGTTCGTGATGGGGATGTTGCGGTCAACATGCAGTGGGTTGATGACTGGCTCTATATTGCAGCAAGAGATAGCCTCTACCGAGTGAGACTAGCTTGTAGAGGCGTGCAGGAATATCATTAATGCCAGCTGGGTTTGTGATACAGCGTCGGTGTCATGGTGGGTACGGTACCTAGGCCAGCAGTGGCCCGCCCTGTCGTTATTGTACAAGCTCTAGGTTTACACTTATACGCTCTGTATTTATTCTCGGACCTGTTTTACTTGCCGCTAGCGCCGCTCTATACAGTTATATACGTCTATGGGTACTTTCCATTGTGCTCAGAGCGGAGAAATAAGTTCACCCGTGACATCGTCTTCTAGGCCCATTGATGGTACTCGTTTTAGCCAGTATCCAAGATCTTTTGGCATGGCTTCATTAGGCAGGTTAGCAGAGCGCCAGTATCGCTCCCAGGTCAAGTGTTCCATGAACGGGCCCGATTCAACCCGGGAGGCTGTGAGTATCTGGTCGGTCATTAGGCTATCGAAGGTTTGCCTCTCCATCACGAATTGACACTCCTCGAGCTGACCTCGAAAAGCCCGCATCAGCTTATCCACCGGTTCTAAGAACCGAGCCACGGTATCTGGATCCTCCCATCGTGGCGACGTCACAGTTCCGTCAAGAGAATGATCCTGCCAGAGAGCACCGCGCCACCGGCCGGGGACAACCAAGTCCAGCCTCTTCAATCCTGGAAAGGAATCGGGGATCGCGCTGACTAGAGCCCTATAAGCGGGCCATCCTGGTTGTAGGCGCAAGTGGGCGCGGGCGTGATCCATGATGCTGCCTTCCTGCACCGTCAAGGAGAGATGCATGATCATGTTTGTGTGCGCGTGCGTGATGATCCTCGGCGCATGCAGGACTATGACCCCGGATGATGTATAAAAGCGGTTGGTAGTGAATAAGACTTCAGAACCTTCGACGTACGCCTGTTGACATGAAAGCAGCCACCCCCAAGCTCCGACTCGGCAGTCGAGTGGGTTTCCAGTACAAACAGTTGGGTAGTCGCCTGTGCCACAGTGGTCCCAGCTTGTGTCGGCGCGCGGATCACGATGGCAAACCGAGACACCCCAGGTCCAGGTCCGCTCTGCTCGCAAATCTAGAGTATCGATGGAGTGGGGAGCTTGGATGTCGACGCGGCTATATGCAAGATCCAAGTGTATCTCGCGAGCGCCGAAGGCGAGGAGGTAGATCTGTCTGCGAAGCTCGGCGGGGAGTCCAAAAAAGGCCGCTGGTTTCTTTGCGCGTTGCTTTTTGAAATGGATGAAGCGAGAAGGCCGCTCCTTGGGTCGGCGCAAAGGTGGGAGCGCAAAGAGTAGATCGAGCGGATGTGCGGCGGCCTCCTCCTGCGGGGCGACTTCGTCCCTCTTGTTTGCATTGCCAACAAAACGGAGCAGACTCTGCATGTCTCCTAGTACGATCAACCTGAAAGGCCCGTCCTTCGCGTAGCAAATCAAATCTTAAGCCTCGAAGTAACAGAGGCAACATTCGTTGAGAGCTTGGATCAGGTTGGAGACTAGCGGAGCATATGGATAAGGCACCGTGGCGGATTCAGCTTTATTTGGCGTGCCTCACACGTGACCCTATCGGCTGTTTGATCACCGCATCTGAGCTGTGCCGCCGCGGAAGGTCTACCATCTTCGCCACCTTCAATTCGGTATCCCGATCAGCATGACGTGGGCAAAACACACCAATTTCACCCTCCCAAACTCGGAAATTGGTGAGAGCAAGACCCAGTCGCGATGGTGCTTTTATTGCAAATCTCACGTGGGCTTATGGCCACGGCCCGCCCCCTCTCAACCATCTGGCAATCATGCAGGTTTATTCCTCACGTTAACATCTAGCCGTTTGAGAATTACTGTGACTATACCTCCTCAATATGACCACTGTGACAAGGTCCGCTGTAAAATCTTTGCCACGTGGGATGGTTTAGGATTCTGGGGCTCCGGGAAAACACTGGCCATGGTTGCTCCCCAAGGTTAAAATTTTCGCCGCCGACAGAACTCATCGGGTCACATGGAGTTGCGCCGAGATTAATGAGTAATTTGATAACTGCGTGCTGCGAAGAGGATAGTGCTTCGAGTAACGGCAAAGTGGGACGTTGAAGAGAATATACGAAGCGAGTAGGGACCCTCTCCTGGTGTATCTCGTAGAAGGGACCTTCGATAGGAGTCCGTTGCGCAACCAAAAATTCGATTGCTCCTATGTTTCCCAGGCGGCATGCTGTCAGCATGAGCGACCGAGTGTCCATCCTTACTCTGCCGCAAAGTTGACCGAAGTTGACAATTTCATGGTGTACAAGCTCGTCCCAGAAAGTTCCATTAAATTCCCCACATCCCATATGTCTTTCAAACACCTCATCCCATTGCTGAGAGGACAAATCTGCCTCCGGAGATCGGAGGAACAACACGACGTCAGCATGCTTACCTAAAGCTCCATGGTATATCAGCCGCCTCCTAACCTCCGGAGCAGGTTCCCCATGAGATTGGAACAAGGCTTCGAGTAAAGAGACGTGGCCCCTCCAGGCCGCTATTTCTATTGGAGTCTCGCAGCATGCGGTTGGAGGTGTCTGTTGGCCCCTCCCGCAGTAGCACGACAGGTTAAAGTCGATGCTTCCGACTATCTCCGTTATCTTTTGTATCGCCTCAATGTTACCGTGGAAGCAGGCGTATCGGATCCCATCGTGTATTACAGCAAAGAGCTGTTGACCATCTGCATGGTCTAGAAGCAAAGTGGCGATTTCTATGTTGTCAAATCGGAGTGCTGAGTTAATGGCTGCTTCGAAGTCGGTGTTGGAGAAGCAGTATTTGAACTGTGGGTCCAAGAGAAGCTCAATCATTTCTCGATCTGAGTTTAATGAAGCGGTTTCTAAGGCGCGGTGCTTTGGATCGTTGACGTCGGCATCGCCCTCTAAAATGCAGCGTACTAGGGCGTACTTCCTCGTCTTGATAGCTGCGTAAAGGGTAGATCCGAGAAGATCACTGTAAGTGCGGCCGCTAGTTTTCACACTTCTGCCATTCACCAAGACGTCACCAAGGTTGGCGAATATCTTGGCAACCTGTATATGATGGTCCAAGGATGTATGTGTCATCGCGGTTGAAGTCCGAGGGAAGAGAAGCGGGAACCCGCACTGGTTTGTAAACTCAAGAACTGCTTGGCAAAGGACTGTGGCAACCTGCAATCGTTTGTTGACTGCAAGCTCGTGTTCCGGTTCCATCTGCCATACGACATGGCAAATGAAGGATGCCAAGTCGGTATCGAAAGTCCTAGCCTCCAGGTCACAGATAGAGAGGGCGTATTTTGATATAAAAAGTGACATTTCCGCACGATTCCTCCTTCGACAGTGCGCGGTAGAATAGCAGCTGCACGGACTATGTTCGGCAACTCGGAGGATCTGCTGTCGCGCAATGCTGAGGAGAATCTCGCGATCGAACAATCCTCATGTCAACTGTATTAGCACCGCCAGAAAGAGACAAGAGTTTCTAGGATGAGCGACGTACGGTTCACAAGCCTTAGCTTTAGAACCCACCTAAGGTATATCGTGACGTCTGAGTTTGGAAAGTTCCTCCTAAACCTGAGCATGGTTGGAGCCGCCTCATAGATGGTGGAGTCGAGAATTTGGCGAATACATTCCAAGGGAAGCTGAAGGAGATGTGGAAAGCAAGAAAGATCTGGCACTGGGTCGGGATGCCCCCTGATAAAATTTGTAGTCACAATGAACATCTTGCACGCTCGCAGATTGTCGTATTCTTTCGCCAAAGAGCTAAGCTTCGAAGGTGATGCCTTCCTGGAGTCGGCTAAAGAAAAAAAACCACGGCTTTGCTAAACAGCAGTTGGTTCTTATTCAAGACCTTGTTCGAGTGTGCCGAAAAGGAGGGGAAGGGCGGGACCTCAGCCATTCCGGGCTGAAATGAGAGAATTTATAGTAAATCGCCCGCATCCTACTTCTGGGTGGTTTGCCAGAGTTCTAACATGAGGTGGATGAGTCATTGTGTTAGTTTGGCGACTTCACGGAAAGTGGGTGCTGCTCTTGATACCGTGCCAACAAAGCTGCAGTTGGCTCTTCTTGTGCCCCCGAGGGGGCTGTATTTTATGCACTACGCCGCGTGGGAGGGGATGGAGGAGGCTGTTATAACTTAATCAGGATATCACTCCATCCATTCGAAATATCCCGCACCTGGATATCGAGCAGGATCTTCACGAGGTTTCACATTCTCATTGGAGCGCTAGAAGCCCAGTGATTGAGATATATCCGCTATTTCCCAGTATAATTTCAGCCAGAATATGCTGTTCCAACCTGTAAAGACTGTGAGAGAACTATGAAAGGGTGGTCACAAGAGTAGCGAGAGAACGAATTCGGTGGCGGAGATTGCTGAGCTTTACCCTGCTCCTCAGGCACTCTTTGGCCCCATCGTAAGGACCCAGTAGATCTCGTTGACAGGTACGCCCTCTAAATCCAAAGTGTCTTTCGTGTAGAATACGCGGAAGTTATCAGGCTGGATATCTCGAAACAAAAAGGCATCAGGGTAGTCCAATTTCGCATACATCAGCATGCTGCCAATTGGAGTGCCAGCGAATCCATTAAAAATATCGCCGTAAGCCTTGGTGTCAACTGGGATGGAAGGAGCACTTTCCCTGTAAAAGTTCGTATACTTCTCAGACATTTCAACTGCCTCTGCATTTGAAACATACCGCGGAGCGAGTTTGATGAGTTTGGTGTTGGGCTGTGTCGCCATAAACTGGTTGACGAAGTGATCCGACATCAGTTGACGCTGATCCTTGGGCATGTTGTTGTACATTTTATCGATAGACTTGCCGATAGTTGGGTCGTCTGATGAGCGGAATGCTCTATCCGAGATCGCCCACCCTGATCCGTCTGGATTCTTACCCGTATACATTTCAAAGACGGTGTCCAGATCCTTGGTTTCCTGTTTAGTACCCCAGATCTGGATCTTCTTGATATTTGTAGATTCATGAATGTTTATGCCGGCATGCTGGTAGAAAGCTTCTGATATCTCAGATACGAAAGAGTCGCTAAAATGATCAGTATTCATATCCGTCAAGACAGTGTGATAGTCCTTCTCCATTTCGCTCCAATACGGAGCGCTGTCTTTAGATGTCGCATGATTGTCGACGGCATGTGATATGCGGGCCATCAGGTCGTTCCCTTTGGCCCAGTTCTTTTGTATAGCTGCGTCGAGCTCCTGGTGCGCGACACCAGGGTTGCTAGGAGGGTTAGGGCTATTAGGAAGGTTGGGCTCGCCATGACCACCGCCTTGCTGTGGGTTGCCGCCTTGCTGCTGGTGATCGCCCGATTGAGCTCCCTGGTTTCCCTGGTGGGAAGTTGAACCAGGCGAGCCCGCACCCTGTTGCCCGCTAGGGCCTCCATGGTCCCCGCCATGTGGATCACCATGCCCACCGCCAGCTCTCGCCTGAAGAGGAACGTCTAAGGCCGAAAAACCTCCGGTATCCTTTATAAGAAAGGGAGAGGGTTTAGCCAGAGTGGCTAGCAGCAGACCATACACCAGCAGCGCTTTAGCGAGACCCTTTGGTGCCATGACACTGGAGGAAGGGATTGCTCTGTAGGGCTTAGAGTGGAAATAGAAACTGATTTTGGTAAAATGGTTTAGGATCGTGGATGGTCTCTCGGAGACCAGGGAAACAAAGATGTTCACAGGATGAATTCGAAGGCAGTGTAGATTGAGATGAAGTAGATGGCAATGGGTGATTTCTTTTGCAAAATATTCGTCAAACAGGACATATTTGTACTATTAGCAATGGGTGAGCGAGAGATTGGTAATGGTTTTCTAGAGGCGAGGCTATGCCATAGCAGTTCTGCATGCTGGCGTCCCTAAGATTCTAAGTCAATCCTACTGGCGCCTTTGGGATGTCGGTGGGAGAGCGAACGAGCCATGGTGAGTGGTGTTGGTGAGAACGAGCAGCATCCTACTGGAACTGGCACACGACAAGCTTCGTGTTGGTGAGTCCCTAATGGATCTTTTGACCAACAAGCCTGACATCCTTTTCCTACACTCCCTAGCTTCCGCCCATACTCAATGTTCGATACAACTGTCTGTTTTGCCTGCCTGTAGACGGGAGCGAGGCATCTCGAGCTAGCTTTGGATTTATGCAGTGGTGCCTCTTCACATCCTCGTTGGTTGTTGATATCACGTGATTCGTATAGATCATCAGTTGGTTGGAAATATTATCATTACACGTCGTATGGATTCTCGGTTGGTTGGCGACTCAAACGGGCTCGTGTATTCTCATTTCCTCATTCACATCATGGGGCTTACATGGATTGCCAACCATGCACATGCAAGATGTTCAAGCCATCGTCGACAAAACCAACGCCGAGTTTCATGTGAATCTCAGAACGGCATGTGGGACCGCTTAACTTGGCAGCCGCGCCTGACGTGGCTTTTCCTTGTTGATTTAGGAAGGACGCCGCACGAACGAACAGAGGAGCTTTTGTCAGAAGATAAGGTATAGTGCCACGGTACCTTGTGTAGGTTTTCAAGCCAACTTATCGCTTGTGAAACAAGCAAAACTCCTAAGGCCCCGAGCTAGCAGCGCGGTATTCTAGCTAGGCAGCCGTGCCGGACTGCTGCATCCGATTGGCCAACGGGTCAACTGACTACCTAGCTACCGCACCAGGCGACTTCGCCGTTGAAAGGAAGGTATGGGATCTCTCCGCTCATCCCTGCGGGGCTGAGAATACAAGCCTTTTTGGGTGGCAGAGAGCTTCAACGTCGTGATGGCTCCGAGTAGGACGGCGTTGGTGCTGCCCAACGACGGCATGTGTTTCTATCATGGTGTCTTTCTGTAAGTCGATCTCGGCGTCAAATCGCCAACAAGAGACCACGGAATTATGCCTTGTGGCCGAGTCGAATCCCTCCGTATATTTGTTTGAGTAGTCATGAGCATCATGTCGTACGAGGTGGTATCTCTCCCCATCGCTCACGAGTTATGTACGGCGCGTCTTGACTTTTTGGTAGCTTACGAGCTCTCGGGAGCAGCAAGACTAGATAAATATCAGCCATGCCCCGAGTCTTGGGCAAATGTAATTAGCGCATCGAGGACCCAATCTGCATGATCAAGCAGCATTTCTCTTTCAGTTGGCCCGCCTCTTCTAAAACTCCAAGAACCATCCTTTGTTAATCATGGATTATGGCAATGGCGCCATGAGGCGTGGTATGAATGGTGACAGCACGATGAATGCACTGTTCCTGATACTGGCAATCCCAATGTTGAAGGACCTTATTAATGACATATTCCCCATGCCTGTAGCCAAAAACGCCGTCATCCAGATTGGTGCGGGCGGGTGCTCGTTTTCCGACAACGCCAAAGGGTTTGATTGCAACACTGGAGGTCCTCTCCCTTGGTTCACCCTTTATGACGTCCGGGGAAATATCATCGGCTCAAATAGGCCACCGACGCCCCAGGAAGCACCTAGTCCGCCCCACGTAGGAGGAGGGCCCCACCATGGACGCGGACTAGATAAACGGATTCCTCCGAGGCAAGTATCTCAGATTTATCCAGTGGCCTGGAGACCTCATGCTGATCGTGTATATCATGCAGTGTCAACGGTGGAGAGAATTCTAATGTCAACGTCGATGTTAAAGGGATAACGCATGAGTATATACGCATTATAGCGTCCGACAGGAATGCTTTTTGCATCTCGTAGTAGGTTACTCCAGTCTCAATTGATTCACTTGGCAGTGGCCGAGGCTAACAGCTGCACAGTCTCATGACTACCTCGGCCATAGGCAATGACTTTCGCACTTGGAACGCTGCATTCGCCCAGGAGTGCAATGCACCATGGTACCCATCGGAAGACCTTTTCCCCACCACGGACGACTATCGTCCAAACTGTACCTGGATCGGCACCGACGATCGGTTCCCGCATAGCATCAGCATGAAACTGACCGACTTCTCATTTCCAGGGAGCAATACGCCCCGGGCCGTAGCCATTGCCGACGAAATAAAGAGCAACCGGGACTATCTGTGCAATGCGCCTGGCCGAATGATGTTCTGGAAGAAGGGCGACGCTAACGGCGAAGATCACGACGAATGCATCCCGATCTACCCTCCGATCAAGAGATATGACAATGGCACTGCTATAGACCCCAAGCAGATATTGCAGGGCCATGTGTTTGGCAAGAACTGCGACCCATCGCATATTGGCACTCCCTGGTTCAACTATCCTCACCTAAAGGATCCATTTGCACCCCAGGGCGGTTTGATACCGCCGCTACGTGGGGTTCCTGCCAAGCGGGCCCAACCAACTCTGCGAGCCGCTGTTGACCCAGCCATCGCCCGGAGATGGGGCGGGGAACGATCCGAGACAGCGATTGAACGGCGACGGATCCTCCTAGAGCGCCGCGACCTTTGCGTCGAGAACCTCGTCATCAGCCCCCACCCTGGCCATAGCGCACGATCCGTATGTGAAAGCGACACATCCTACGGGCCAGATTTTGTGTCTTTACACGACGGTATGTACTGCGATATGTGCGAGCGTAGTCTTCATCCGGTTTGCCGACCCTCTATCAGGGAGGGGTGCTTTGACCTTGTGAAGAAGGAACTCCGTCTGGGCCTGAGTGGTTTGCAAGGCCGTAAGTTGCAGGACATGCCCCCTCCGAAAACATATAAAAGTGTGGCTAGATGGGAGACCAAGAGTGGCAAATAGCGGATCTGACTTTAACTTCCTCGATCGGCTTACCGCTTGAATTTGAGACCAGTCCCTTAGTTCTAACTGCATGTATCAGTTTATATTTTGGCTTTCATAAGCACGCGCAACCCAAATTAACTATCACTTTTCCATGGGAAGCTTAGCTATGAATCAGTATGACCTGCCAACGCAGGTATTGTTGGCACGAACGCCGTTCGTTAAGCTGCTATGCTCCATATTTTCCACAATTACTATTATCCGCTGGTACGGCCCAGCAAGCTACCATGTCCTAACTTAATTATCTACCTAATTAGCGATTTATGCTCTATGTTTGTACCCTTCAACCTTAGTAGTTGGTAGACTCCAACTTCGCAGGTTAGCAGGCTTTACTAGGGGCCATCAGAGCCCACTAAACGGGAGTGTGTCCCGCTAGTGGGATTCGTGAAGCAATATTACAGTAAATTTGCTGTCAAGATAGTCTTCGGGGCAGAGGCCGTTTCAAAGGGTTCAAAAAGGCGGCCGGCCGCTTTATATCTTGATCTGTGATGACCTCCGCGTCGTCCACAATTGAACATCGAGTTGGCCCAAATTTTCTGCTCCTGTTCCTGGCTGGAACCGTAATCTCGGGACCCGATGCAAAATAATCCACCCAAACGAGTCAGTCGAGTCGGCCAGAGACCGTGGGTGGCAGCCTGGGGTTACGACTCATGACCCCAAGTGAAGTGGACACCACCCAATGCCGATCGGGATTCTGGAGCACACCCGAGCCGATCGGCTTCCCGCTCCACCTGGTTCTCAAAGGCGAGTAACGGCTGTCGTCCTATCCACAGGACCCCGAGGAGAGGGCCATGAGACCACGGAACATTCCATTACGGGGAAGTGGCGGGGAATATTTCGTCCTCCGCAAAGCATAACCCGGACACCTCCGCGTCTTTGTGGGGCCCCTTGCCGCAAAGCCTCCCACATAAACACCAGGCCCTTCCCCGTGATTTTCTCACCATCTACTACGAACTCAATTCCGGACTGTGGACTGCAAGAAGAGAAACTGCTGCCGTGAGATTGAGATCGGCCAACCTCCGTCAGCGACTTCTCGGATTAGCCACGGCAAAATCATTCTCAAAGTCGCAAAGATGTCCGCCGCTCCGGAGGCTATCGCCCCGAAGCATGACGACGACTTCGTCAAGGCTGCTCCCGAGCACCACGAGGATGAGGACCAGAAAATTGGCCGGGAGGTCGTGGCCTTGCCCCCCAGCATCGCCGGCATGAGCGAAGCGGAGATTAAGACGCTCAGGCGGAAGATGGTTCGTAAGATGGACATCGTGATTTTGTGAGTAACGAAGCCACGTCTCAGGTGTCAACGAGCAAGGTCGACTAACCGGAAACCTGCTAGGCCAATCATTGGCATTCTCTATGTCTTCAACTGTACGCATACAGACCCCTGCCAAGATTTTCGGGTGCCGAGCCTAACCCGCCTTAGACGTTGACAAGTCCGCCTTGGCTGCCGCTAAGGTGTACGGCATCATGGAAGATCTTAACATGACTACTAACGATTTCGCGACGGCCATCTCAATCCTGTTTGGTACGAGCCCTCGAGAAAATAGACCATGTGCTGGCGCTTACCCACTCGCAGTTGGCTATCTCCCATTCCAGATCCCGTCGAACCTCATCATGACTATAATTCCTCGCCCGGGCCTTTGTGAGTGATTCCTGCCTCCTCACCCTGCGCCTCGGTCACTAATATATTCTACCAGATCTCTGCCTTGCTGCGGTTGTATGGGGTGTCGTCAGCGCCCTGACCGCTGTTGTGCAGTCGCACCAGGGGCTCTTTGCCCAGCGTGTGTTTCTAGGTGTCACTGAAGCAGTCTTCTTCCCCGGTGTCATCTACTACCTTAGTGCCTGGTACACCAAGGCCGAGCTTGGAAAGCGTCTTGCCGCTCTCTTCATGTTCCAGATGCTGGGCAGTGCTTTCGGAGGCTTCATTGCCGCTGCCTGCCTAACGCTGGATGGGCGTTACGGCATTGCTGGCTGGCGCTGGCTCTTCATTGTGTGAGCACCGTCTCGGCCCGCCATATTTTGGCGAAGCTTATTCTGACGTGTTGATAGGGAGGGTGCTTGCACTGTTGGTTGTGGTCTCCTCTTCTCCATCGTGATGCCAGAGTATCCTCACAACGCTCGTCTTCTTTCTCAAGTGGAACGCGACTACGCTGTCTGGCGCATCGAGGTCGAGGCTGGTGCCGGCGAGGCTCACGAGCAGACATCCACTCTCACCGGCTTCAAGCTGGCTCTGACTGACCCCAAGGTCTGGGCGCTAGTCTTCTGCATGTTCATGATTCAAGCCATGGGAAGCACCGTGAACTTCTTCCCGTAAGTTGTGCATGACGAACTAGTTCGGGGCTAGGGACGGGTGAACTAACTTTCACTAATAGTTCCATTGTACAAACTCTTGGCTATTCGAACATGATCACCTTGCTTCTCACTGCTCCTCCTTACGTCCTGGCCGCCATCTGGTTTTGGGTTTTCTCGAGCATTAGCGACGTAAGTGCGCTCGCCTGGGACCACTGATATTGACTAACATTATTTACAGCGCAAAAACATCATTTACCCGTTCATCATCATTGGGCTGGGCATTGCTGTTATCGCATATGTCATCTCGCTTGCGACGCTGAACACCGGGGCTCGTTATTTCGCCATGATGCTGATTCCGGCCACAGTTGGTAAGATACTAGCTTTGTTCGGACGTGCACCGGAGAGGAACTAACTAGGAATACAGCCGGACCACAGATCTTGGTCTACAAGACTCTCAACCTCCACATGGCTCGTCCGTTCCCGAAGCGTGCCGCAGGTGTAGCGATGATCAACTCGCTCGGTGGCCTCTCCAACATCTGGGCGAGCTACCTTTATGTCGACCCGCCGCATTACTACGTGGCATTTGGAACCTGTAAGACTGGCGCTTGACATGAATCGCGCGGAAAGCTTCAGCTGCTAATGTCTAACTAGGCCTTGGCTGTGTGGCCCTCTTCTTCACGACCATCACTATCTATCGTTGGCATGTGCGGAAGCTGAACAGGCTCCTGGATGGGACTCCCGAGGAGGTGGCCATTGCTATGAAGAGCGGTGTTACACAGACACAGGTGGACCTTGGATGGAGGTACATCGGCTACTAACATCCGAAGACAGTGTAAGTCGGGTAATAGGAAGCTATATCGAAGCCCTGCTTGCTCGGACAAGGACGAGGCTTGTGTCCTTTCAATCTGCGACAAGAAGACGTAATGTCAAAACTGTGATCATCTGCTACAAAACTACTTTGTAAAGTGTCGAGTGCGTGTTGGATACTACTCATTCTAGTACCAATAGTCTCAGACGAGGGAGAGAGCCTCGCCACGACAAATAAAATCCCTCTAGTACATACCAGTATCCCATCACCCCGGAATCAATGCCATTTTTTTTTTCCTTCCGAGGTTCTTAAGAATGCATCCCGCTGCCGTTTATATGACTGACGGCATAGAAATGACCGCTACTCATTGTTTAATCCAAGCGAAGAAAGCGATAGGGGTAGGGTTCATTTAGTAAGTTGTTAAGCCTCCTAAAGGTAGGCTGGGCTTGCGTTAATTCGTACAACAAGTCGTGCGGTATCTCCGCAACGCACCACAGCGTAAAGTCGGGCGTCACGCTATCAACCTTCGTCGCAGCTTCACTGGGTGGATCTGCTCGCCGACCCGTTGCACCATACACATCGACATTCTATATTAACCGAGGCCGCCCGATATCCCGATGATGGAATTTTCATCGGTCTCATCTTATCTGCCCAGTAATAAAGAGCATTGCGCGTGTCGAGGGCGGAGCAGCTAACGCGACGCTGTATCGGCTATCGGGCACTTGCCTCGGAAGCTGAGTCGTGCATTCAAGTCATGAGTCGCGTACCCTCTGTTCCCCGTCATTTCCCCAGACGGAGATACTGTGTAGGATTTGGTTCTCCCAATCTGGAGCTTTTATGCATGTCTCTCGGCTCACATGACTGGGGAATTGCATGAAATCGTCGAAATACGCATTTCCTGGCAAAGATATCCTGGATCACGAGCTGCGCTGAACAAGGTGTGCCGTGTGCCTCTTCGAGACGCCCAGTCTCCTTGCCAGACTACTAGTGCCGATTAGCACGTGGCTCTAAGAACATCCAAGACGCCAAAACGACCCAAGCCTTGCGGGCCGGCGACCAGTTCAAACGGTTCATAGGGCCTAGTCCAAATTCTAAGACCAAAGTATGACGTCAACTCGACGAAATCCCCTTCGAGATACAACGCGATACTTGAGGCGCGGCCCTGTGTAGTAAAGTGATTCGTTATCACTCTTCCTGGCCGTTGAGGCTAAAGTAAGGATGATGCAATGTGGTGCACTGAATAGCAAGCTGAATATGAATTAACCGTGGGGAAGCAGCACAGATCCTCTATTCGGGGATCGCAGAGGCAGAGAGGAAGAAATACATCTCGGTTTTCGCAGAGTTAGTTCACTTGATCCTGCCCCAGAGGACTGGTGCCCCCACGGGTTCCCCACTCGGTTGTAGCCAAAGTCTCTCGAAATGCTGAGACTCGCGACCAAGCTCCCCTCCCGTCCCACTGGCCTCAATAGTCTCAGTGCATCCGTACCTTGGTAGACGGACCTAGCCTGATATTGCATGCTGTCCCCCACCCCCGCGGTAGGAATTGTCTCTGGGGCGCTCCCGATTGTCTGGATGGTGGCTCCATCCTCGCGACTGAGCCGATCGGATGCACTAAGGCAGCGGTAGATGTTATATTCTCCACCGCTAAACGATCACTTCACCCTCGATAGAGCATCCAGGTGCTGACGGTAGTGACTAGAAGCCGACCGCCTCTGACGCCCCGTATGACCAACTCGGGTCATTGAATGACTGGAGAGAGCATCTTGGGTTTGCAAGTGGATACGAGGGAGCGTGGTTGGAGATACTCCTGGATCCCGACCGCATGCACCGGAGCTTCGGCCTCCGAGCTCCGGCTTCCGAGTATCTGCATCGACAATGAGCGCTATTCCTCCGCAAGGTAGACTTAGCTGAGCTCATATAGATCCTGAACCTAGCTTCTTCCTGTTTCCCACTTGTCAAGGGTTCTTTAAAGCATACACTCGCTATGCGGGAGGTCTGACGACTCAGAGAGGCAAAAAAAAAAAAAAAAATAAGCGTATCCGAGCAATCGGGAATATCAGGGAGGCGATTTCTTGGACAAGCAACATACAAAAGCATATTATTACTAGTTTCTTTTTACAATATCTCAGCATCTAAACCAGCAGCTCCCAGTCATCACAAGCCTAATATGGCATCGGCCGCCTTCTCCGAGATCATGTATACGGGTACAGCGATATAGAAGCCCGGGATCTTGGGAAACACCGAGGCATCGACGACACGAAGCCCGTTGACCCCCCTCACCTTGAAGTCCGACGTTACCACAGCCGCAGGGTCGTTGCTGGCGCCCATAGGGCACGTACAACTGGCGTGGTGGCCCCACGCTTCGTTTCGGACAAAATCCTTTAGCTTGTCGCCCGTGACACCGGTTCCCGGCCAAACTTCCTTGAAGCTCCCATCGAGGGGAATCAGATTGCTAAACATCTTGCGCGAAAACTCCATGCCGTCGACAACGGCCTGAACGTCTTTGTCGCCGCCAGCGCCTGCGAACGAGTTGAAGGTGATAGCTGGCATGTCACGCGGGTCGGCGGACGCGAGCTTGACGGTGCCAGCATTATTCCTCGAGTGGGCCTTCAGCGTGATCCACGACCAGTGTTTGCCGTCTAGCGTTCCATTAACCGAGTAGCCAGGGTAGTAGCCAGGGAAGTAAACAGGGCCACCTGCGACGAATAGGTCTGGATCGCCCTCCGCGACCGTCGACTTCTTCACGACGCCGATTGCGATGCCGTTGCTCGCGTAGATTCCGCGGTTGGAGTTGGAGTTACCCGATTTCCACTTGGCGAGACAAGGATCGTCAGCAGTCCTACCAAACGTGCAGCCCTGAGTGATGCCAAAGTCCTTGTCTGTAACCCCGATGACGGTCGTCTCGTACCGATCCTGGAGGTTGGTCCCTACGCCGGGAAGGTCCGCGACGACGGGGATATTGAACGAGTTTAGCTCAGCTGCGGGGCCTACGCCGCTAAGCTTGAGCAGCTGCGGGGTGTTGAAGGCACCGGCGGCCAGAATCACCTCGGAAGTCGCGTTGACACTGCCGGTAACACCGCTGCTCCCCTGAGAGCTAGCACGCGGGTCGGCGCGATAGAGGCTGCTGCCGGTAATAAAGTCAACTCCTGTCGCTCGTGGGACAGACCCGGTCGTATCGAAGCGGACCTTGGTGACCAAAGTGTTGAGCTGAATGTCCAGGTAGTACTTGCGAGAGCCGTCGGCATTCACGGCGTTAGCAGTCGCCATGACGAAGTCGCGAGGCGAGGCGCGTACGCCATCCTTGACAGTGATGGGCACCTGAAACAGACCCTCGGTGGCGTCACGGCCCGGGAAGTCGGCGTTGATGTCGAGCGTCAACACCTCGACCAGGCCAGTGATGGTCGATAGAATTACATCAATGAGGCTCTTGCCCATTGCGGTAGCCGCTGAGATGATGATGGAGAGCAGCTTGGCATCCGTCAAGGCGAACGTGAGATCCGTCACACTTGTCGTCAACCAGCCGCTGAATCCGTGGCCAACGATCCCGTTGGGAAGATACTTTGTGTTTTCGAGCCTCTGGAAGTACTTCCTCATGTTGCTCGCCGCCCAGGAGGAGTCGCCCGTCACGCTTCGGATGTATTCCCAGTCGCTCGCATGGGGGTATACCGTGATCAGGGCATTGTGGGCAGCACATCCACCGAGCGTCCCCGCCCGAGGATACAGGATGCCCAGCGGTGTCGCGCCGGCCGGCGCGTTCTTGCCGACATAAAGTTCCCCAGACGGGAGCCGGTATGTCATCTTCGAGTCACGGGCCTGCGCCGTCGAGTCGTTATAGTGTTGGACGTAGTAGTCCCAACGAAGCTGCGGATGCTCGGTGGAGGCGAGGTGCAGGGCGGGCACCTGATACTCGGTGACATTCCCAGGGTCACCGCCTGCTTCGAGAAGCAGTACTTTCTTACCAGCGATGGCCAACCTGGCGGCTAGTGGGCCGCCGCCCGGCCCAGAGCCTACGACGACATAGTCGTAAGACCCTGCTGTGGCCGCCCTTGGTGCTTGACGCCCGGAGGATGCCTCCGGCCTAGCGTATTGTCAGCCACTGAAAGCTTAGGTAGAGCTATGCGGGCCGTGGGGTGCAGTGTGCAGTGCGGTTGGAAACGGAGTCGGGCGAGGTTGGGCGAAGATGCGAGGGCGAACCGAGAGGAAAAGGAACCAGTGTAGGACTTTCCGGATCGGGCGAACTTACCGCGCGCCTGCCCCTGTGAGAAGCGCCTGGAAAGCGAGGCAGCCGAGTACTTGGGTCACCCGCATCTTGATGGTCTAGACGTAGCCATCTCTCCTCGCATAGCTCGGAGGGGCTTCTCAAGTCTGATATACGTTGGCCATCCCGGAGCCCTCCTGAACGGGCAGGCACCTGCAATTTGGCTTGCATTGATGATAATATTACGCTGCAACGCTGGGCAGAGCAAAAGTGTGTTTACCGAGGCTGCGATCCTTCTCCATGTTTTCGGGCAAATTCGCCCAGGACATTCCCAGTTGGGCAGGAACAAGTCTAAGCCCCTGGCGCGCTCCGTTAATCGAGCGGTAGAGTTAAACGGTACCAGATATGCTTTATGGCTGTTGAATTGCATGTGTCAGTTGTCACCTACCGTATTGGGTACCATCTGCTCCGACGCCAATTGAAGGCCAAGTTTAAGACGCGGCGGGGGTCAAAGCTCAGGACACGATCAATCGGACTGAGGGTAGTTAGAGTAGGCCGTTTTGGGAGTACTAGATGCCATTTAACGGCCAGACGTCATTCTAGAGCATGCCTACACCTCTATGGACGCCCGATCTCCTCATCAAGTCTCTAACCATCGGCGGCATTCCCAGCCCTCAGCGGAGGGGCTTTCCATCGTACAACAAAAAATCCTAGGTCACGCCGGAACGGTGGCGAACGTTACAGTAGTTACGGAGACCTCGTGAGGTCTATATCTACCGGCGCCAAACCGCCTCCCTGCAGGAATTTTTTTGCTGTGACTAGGGTACATAGGAACAGCCGCACTGTAATTTCCGGATGTGGCAGCATACAGCTCAACACTCGAGCGGCGGTCGAAAGCCTAGGGCACCTGTTTTCTCTTGGCTAAATCATGCCCGCATATGTCATCTGAAGAAAATTTTCGTCCGCTGCAGGCGACTAACTTTCCTTTTTCTCTCTTCCTCTCTCTAACGCGTCGAAGTGGGTGGATTCGCTCCTACCCCACGCGGCCATAGCGCCCAATAAACGTGGTTGGCCGAGACTACGTGCAGCGATAGTCGAGCATCCAAACGGTATCCGTCTGCAGGGGGTGTCTTGGCAAGACAGCACTGCTCTCTCACTATGGCTTACTCAGTGTTTGTCAAGGCGCTCGAGAAGCGGAATTTGTGGCGTCTTACCTGGAACATAACGTCGCTTAGGTATAATACACATGTCAAAAAATGCCATGAAAGAACCACGTGGCCAAGACCTCGTATCTTCGCTTATGCGCGGTAGCTGCCGAACCAGGTCTTTCCACCGAACGCCTGACTCGCACATAGCCAGGCTACCTTTCCCGGTTATGGACTTGGTCTGCCCCTGAGCTGCCAGGGCGGTTGGCTCCAAGCGGTCGCTGCCGAACCCCCTCACACCACCAGATGAAATTGAGGGGCGCGGGGGGCTGACGGTACAGCGTAGTCGTGAGCTCGCTCGATAACCGAGGCATCTGAGATCCAGTTCATGGTCCAGGGGTCCGGGGAAGTCGCCGGCAACTACACTACCCCGGAAGTGTAAACTTGACGGTCTTTCGAGATATATCTTCCCATTGTGAGACCATTTGCCATTCAGCCAGTCCTAATCAATCACGGCTGGGTCAGTCTTATACTGCTCCCACTCGGGTCTAGATATATGCAGCAGTAGCCATATGCAGTTTCTCCGCCCTTGGCCTGTATGGTATTCGACGAGGGTTAGTTCCAAGTCTGGGGCCGCGTCCGCGTTCATGTACTTGTACTTTTTCAATCCCCCTATTACGGCACCCCGGCCACTGCCCGATTCGCGTCCTCGTGGGGATCTTCTCCACGCACCCAGGGTATCAGCAACTCCACCGGGCTGAAGTGGACCTCATGGGCCGCCCATGCGGTTGGGGAAGCCCACAAGTCAGCGCGAGCTGAGAGCTAGATCAGGTTGCGTCTTTCCCCTCTCTCCGTGCCCCCGCCCCTCTTCTTGTCTGGACCGCGGCATCCCAGCAAGAGGTCTGCGTCTGCTTCAGATCGTTCCGCGTATCTCTCTTCCTGGTTGGACCACCCCATGCTCGAACATGAATGGTCGCCCCCCTTGCCTATCAACCTGTCAACCGCTCGAGTCGCAGTCGGCTCCAGGTGCCTCGGGCTAGAACCAGATGGGTGGTGCATGTCACCACATCGGTGTAACGCCAAGGGGCGGCCTGAGCGGTGTCAGACTAATTAGCGCTAGAGCGTGTTAGCTGCCGGTTCCTGCTTGCCTAATGATGACGGGCAAGGTACCCGGGGCGTTGAAGAACCCTTCACGGGAGCTGAGACCGCACCCGCGCGCGTTCGGAGGGGTTTCCCAGCCTAGTTATATCCGACATTCGACACTTCAAGTCCAGCAATGCATGCATTTAATACCTAGAAGCACCTAGGTGGACTCACTTCTAGCCAACCCGTGGTGCGAGCAGAACTTTGCTCTCCACAAACCTTCGGAGAACTGCCTCTAAAGATGCTGCGGCCAAGGGCAGTGGTGTCACTTCTGTTCGCGGTTGCGGCCCTGGGCAATGGGGCACAAGCAGACTCCTCCGGCAACTTGACGATCGAGTCAATGTTGCAAGAAATCCCCCCATGCGCGGTATGCATTCCTGCCAGTGAACTGCCCCTCCGGGGCTTTCACTCACCCTCCGAGTGAGCCCGATCCGTTGCGATTGCCTCGAGCTAACCGCTGCCATGAGGGCATGCAGCTTCCATGTGTACTAGATGGTATTCAGGCAGCCAAATGTCCCATCACCGACGTCACCTTGTTGGCGGACTGCATGTGCACGAACGTCACTATGCAGTCTGATATGTCGACTTGTGTTCAAACATCCTGCCATTTCGACGACCAAGTGCGTACGTATGCCGAACTCCCGCTCGTAGTCGTCGCCCGATCCTAGTCACCTCCCGGCCGAGAGAGAACGAACGCTTGCTTACATAGCATCAAGTTGCTGTCAACGTTCAGACGCGTCTCTGCGCTCCTTACCCAAAGGATTCGAGAGTATCAGAGATCAAGAATACTGCCATCGCGACAATTGCCATCGTTTTACCCATCGCTACAGCCCGGTGTGCCGTTAGGTTTCAAATAGGGAGAACTCTTTGGCTGGACGATTGGATGACCATTGTAGCCACGGTAAGATACCCCCTCTGTAGCTAGCGCGCGAATTGCGATCTTGTGACTATGCTAATCCTGTGCATCAATAATAGTTATTCCTTCTTGCGGTTGGCGGCACACAGCTGGCGGGTTCGCTCCTAGGGTTTGGTCTGCACTACTGGACTGTCGATGTCAACAATGCGACTCGTTTGTTGCAGGTACGGTATCGCGCTCGCCCATCAGCAACCCTTGAGGTGTGTTAACCTGTCGTAGTTATTCTACTCGGCGCAAATATTTTACATTGCAGTTCAAGTCTTCGCGAAAGTCGCCATCCTGGTCCTGTATGGACGTGTCTTCAACCGAACACGATGGTTTAAATTGGCCATAAGAGCCGGTATCATTTTCATGTTCGGCCATGGAGCAATTTTCATTATGGTTATTATTTTCCAGTGTACACCTGTTGCCGCCGTTTGGGACAGGTCGTTGGCCGGGAAGTGCCTGAACGTCAACGCGGTTGGCTATGTCGGCGCTGTCCTCGCCGTGGTGGAAGACATTGTGCTTATCGTCCTCCCGATGCCTGAGCTCTGGAAACTTCAGCTGGAAGGACGGAAGCGCGTCAGCATAGCGATCATGTTCGGGGCTGCCTCCTTGTAAGTTGGAGTGAAGTGTGCCACTCCGCTACTACGACACCACTGACAGTCTCTTAGCGCCACCGTCGCCAGCATGATAAGGCTCAAATACATCGTGCAGTTTAGCAAGACCTATGACACCACTTGTGAGCTTTCCATTCTTTTTTTTTTTTTTTCTCGCGGCGACTAAAATTCCGTCTGCCCTACACCTTCTGCAGGACTCAAGTCTGACTATTTGGCTAGGGGACAATGTAGATATTGTGGTCTGGTCCATGATCGAGCTATTATGCGCCGTTGTCTGCGGTAGTTTACCGCCGCTCCGTCCATGGTTTGGTCCGCTTTTCCCAAGCATCAGTATTACTTGGAAAAAGAGGAGCGGCCAACCTGGCTCAAGATCCAATCCTTCTCGCACTCGTGCATCAAACCTGCCAAGCTCTCTCGATTACCATGACCACAAGCACAACCCGTCTTATGATTTATCCGTATTGGGTTCAGGTAAGGACCGTGGAAATTGGGATTCAAAAGGGCCTTACCCGGACCCTCGGATACCGGAGCCGGCTGCCCTGAACGCAATAGCGCCGAATGGGCATAGGCCAAGGACACCGAATTATTTTGCACATAGAAGAGCGGATTCATTGTCTAGCTCAAGCGAAAACCATCTCATAATGGATCATTCGCAGGGCAAAGAAGGTCAGGGTGCCGCATCTCCGGAAAACACGAAATAAGCATGTAGTTCATCTTTTGAGAGCCGGAATGCGCCATTTCCCTCTTAACACCTCTTTTGTCGGCCCTTACACTAACCCTGGATTCAGTTGGCCTTTAGTATAGAATATGAGCGATCTATTATGTATTTTAGCTTCTTTGAACTCGAACTGATGCAATGCTTTTAACGTGTCAATTGTCTAACTCTCCTTGCCATCATCACACTGGAGTATCTGCGGCGTGTGTAGGTCCATGCGGTCGTCTGTAGTCGGTACTCTCGCGTAGTCGAGTACTGTACCGCTGCAAGTGATCTTATATATTAGAGATAAACGCGCTCATCACTACTCCATACTGTGATATTAAGTTATTATTAGGTATAAGTACATCGATCACATAAGAGAAGTAGAATAAATATATGTATAACTCCCGTGTTGAATAATACTACCTCGAAAACTTTATAAGAATTTAATTATTCTTATTTAAAATAGTTTTCAATTGCTTCTTATCTTATAAATTTCTTAATTCAGGCCGTAGGTGGCTCGTGGCTCACGGCGCCAACGGTTTGTCGTCGTGCTGGCTCTCCGGTGCAGATAGTGCGCCGAACCCGCGGTTCGGGTAACCTCATCCAGCCGACATGGCCCCACCCGATGGCCGGCTCCGTAGGCCTCTGTGCACATACTCCATCAATCGTTTCGCTGTTAGATTTGCTTGATTCATTACTTGTACCTAAGATACCGAGTATAGTATCCGCGGTGCGAGACAATTGTGCTTATTCACTTGTGCTGTAACTAACTACTCTTTTGCATTAAGTTTAGCAAAATTAACTGGTTAACTGACACGTCGTAGAAAGCAGAGGAACCTATTAATAAGACAGTTAAATATATTATTCTAAGAGCTCATTGACTTCTTTTTAATAGTTGCCGCTCCAGGAGGTCATGTCTGTTGAAGGTCCTTACAATTAACCCTTGAAGAAGAAAATTGAGTCAAATGCTTGATATCTCTATACACAGATTAGCTTGTTTTACTGATGTAGTCAGCCGGCCAAGATTAATAGCCCCTATTTTAACATATTATAAAATAGCGATATAACTCTTGCCCTGTCCCTAGACCTATCTCTAGATATCTTCTGTCATAACTTTTTCCTTTAGTGTTATAAGATATCCTCTGTATTTATCTATAAATTGTCGACTTAAAGATCTTATAAAATGCTGCTGCTTGATGAATAAATGGTGGTCGATATCTGTTAGGTAAGATGTAGTTTGCACGCGGTAATACTAAAAGAGGAGGATATCAGTGTTACAGTTACGAGCTATACAATAGGTAAGGCGCCAGATCAGTCCAGTACGGAAAGATTCACTATGGTCAGTCGAGGGCTTTTCCGTCGGACCTCGCGGTACAGTGGCTCAAGCCTCAAGGCCCGGCGACAATATCTGATAATTCCTCTGCAACCATTTTCTGGGCAAACGGTAAAATCGACTGCTATGCGATACGATATTGAGGCTCCCTAGGTGTGGATACAGCACGGGTCAGATTCTTATTAGCTTTACAAATGGGGTGTCCGAGTTTTCTCAATTTCTTCGGTACATTTCATATTCTTATCAGCGAAATTGGCATCCTCCTTAAAATTCTGTCAGGCACTAGAAGCACGGACTAGTAGTACTGAGAACTACACACAGGTATAACTAAGCCGTAGCCCCCGGGTTTTTATAAAGCCGCTGTCTAGTCATTCTGCCGACAAACTCTCAACTACGCCCACGTTCCCAGTCTTACAGTGTGCCTCCAAATTCTCATCTGTAGCATTGAGCCAATCTGAGAGCCGATATTAAGGCTAAGGATGTAGTAATCTTTCCAAAAGTAGCGCGTGGCAGAATAAGTCTTACTCATAGAAATTTCTGCTGCGGCAGTTGAAGTCGGACCAAACGGGCAATTATTTTTTCCCCGTTACCATATGTCTCGTAAATCGGCCCAAGTACTCTACTAAAATGCATTAGGTTCGGTACCACTAACCAAGATATTTGATAGGAGAGTAACTCAGGTATAAAGCTTGTTAATGCTAAGTTAGTATTTAACACAATTATGACTGCTTGAACCAACTTATTCGCAATGTTTTTCCTTTCCATATAATAATATTCCATTTCATCTCTATGTATCTTTTGAATAACTTTGTTCCTTAGACCGAGCTAACGTCAAGCGGAAAAACTACGTGTAGGAAAGATCTACCGACAAAGAGGGCCGAAGCTTTGGTTGCCTTACATACCCCGCACCAAAGAGCGCATTGTTGGAGTGGAAGGATACAGTGCATGGACAAACGTTTCGAGCAATTCGTAAAGATTGATCGCTCGGGACTTATGTCATCCCGCTGTAGGTCAGTCGAACCACTACTTAAGCGTTATGAGCGCCTCTGTGGTATTCCTGTGTACGACTTCAGAATCAAACCAACGAAAAGCCCAAAGCAGTGATCAGGAGTATAAAAATGGATCCAGCCGGGGCGAAACGTCCTTTTCAAAAGGTAAAATAACTACTAGCTCTCCCAGATATCCTGTTGATTAATATAGATCATAATTGTCGGCGCTGGCCCTTCCGGGCTGATCCTCGCGCTTCTTCTCGCACAGAACAACATTCCATCCGTCGTTCTTGAAGCATGGCCTGATCTCGACACGCGCCTGCGTGCCACCCAGTATGGGGTGCCTGCTACACGCGTTTTCAAGCGTGTCGGAGTCCTGGATGACATCCGCAATGCTAGCATTGCAAAGTTCCCCAGCATTTGTTGGAGACGTGTGGCAGATGGCGAAAAGTTGATCGATATCGACCTGTCGCTCACGGAAGATCACCCGGATCGCATGACAATACTCCAACTGGGCGAGATAATCAAGATTCTGTACCGGCATTGTGTCGAGAAGGGATCTGGGTTAATTGACGTGAGATTCAACCATAAGGTTGTTGATGTAGGCCAAGATAAGACAAAGGCCTGGACCGATATCGAGGTTGGCGGTCCGGGAGAAGACGTCAGAAAAGAGAAACTCCACGCTGACTACGTTGTCGGTTGCGACGGAGCAGCAAGTTCCGTTAGACGATCGTTGTTCGGGAGAGACTGGCCGGGCGAAACTCTCCCCTACAGATTCATCGTTCAGAATGTAAGACCTCGAAGTTTGAGTTCGTATGTCAAGAAGCTAATTAAGTGGGGACAGGTTTTCTACGAGGGTTTCGAGAAACACGGCTGGGATGGGGGCAATTACATGATCGATCCAGATCACTGGGGCCTGATTGCGCGCCGCGGTAAAGGAGGGCTGTGGCGAGTCACGTATGGGGACCCAGTTGTCGGCCTGACGGACGAGGAGTATCTCGATCGTCGGCCGTGGCATATGAAGGCCATATTACCAGGACATCCAGATCCGGATCAGTATCGCATTGAGCAAACCAACCTGTACAACATCCATAATCGCTGCGCGGAGAAATTCAAGGTTGGACGTATACTACTTGCAGCTGATGCAGCGCATGTTTGCAATCCGATGGGTGGATATGGATGCATGACCGCCGTTCTCGACGTCGATGGGCTAGCGGATTGCTTCATTGGATACTACAATGGCAGAGCAGGCGAAGAGATTTTGGACACTTACGCGCAAGTCAGAAGGGATATCTGGTTGAAGTATGTGGACAAACGATCGATGAAGAACTTGAACAGGGTTGCGAGAACTGATCCATGGACGGTTTTGGATACGGACGAGTTTTTCGGAATTCTAAAGGAGCTGCAGAAGGACGAGCAGGCGATGAAAGAATTCCTACTTGTGAGTTTTCCGGTTTACGAGAACGTGGACGACGAGAGAATGTTTTACTAACTTTTCTGCAGAAAGTCTCTAGCATCGAGTATGATTTTAAGCAGCACTATGGAGAGTAGGTTATAATAGAGAGTTAGGGATGAGTAGAGAGGAGGGAGGACCCGCAACGGATGTGCTAGACCACCGCCAAAGGTCCCTCCTGCGCTAGCCTAGTCAGGTTCTAAGTGGAAATTTCGGCAGGTAGTATATATAGCGCCGATAGTGGATCTACAACTAAATGCTGCATCGGTGTATACCGCGGTCCAGGTCTTCATAGGGATTAAGAATGTTGGCAGAGACGGCATGTTTAGCTTGCCTTTCTTATACTAGGTCTATACAACACCTTAACTAAGGTAAGCCTAGACAGAAACGTGAAAGGTGGAGAATTCCATGATCTCAATGAATTGAGACGGCTTCAAATTCTGCGCCATTATCACGTACGCACTCACCATTCATTATTCCATGTATATAACAGCTCCCGACCAGCCGAAAGGATCCAATGTGAAAATCGCTCTTCCGGAGCAAAAGTGGCATGCCGCAGCCCTTCACAACCCATATCTCGTCCCCTGGCTGGAAGCAATGAGGAAGGCTTGCGAAATAGCCACGCCGAGTTCGACCGGGATACATCGGTTGCATTAAGGTTTGGAACATAAGATCGAGGTACCGTGAGAAGCACCGGCTCACTTCGTCCCATCCTGCCCCGAAATGTTTCGAGGCTCGTGTGAATGCCCACTGGATAACAGCGTCCCTCGGTTTGTGTCTTGCCGCTGACCACCAGGCTAGCACGTAAAATCCAATGCATAGTTGCCTCTTGTTGTCGTCATTTACGCCTTCCATACAGATGAACGTCTTCCAGGCGGCATCGTAAGCGTGCTCTCCTGTGGGATAGGTAGCGGATGGATCAGCATGAAAGGCTCGAAGGCCGATGGAAATCCACTCCAGGATGACCTCCAATTTAGTGGATAGATTTTCAGAATTCAGCGTCGAATCATCAAGACCAGATGATCTCTCGTCGATGATATCAACCCTTAAACCCGAAACAACGACGAGTTCCGGGAACCGATGATCAGTTTTAACCCAGAATGTCGTATCCTTGGCCGCCTTGTGCATTGCAGTTCTGTGCACCACGCGGCCAGGGCGGCCCGTTTGAGCGAAATCCTGCGTCCAAGTAGGCACTCCGTCCCTTGCTTGCTGCCAAATTCCAGCCCTCTGTAGCATCTCCTCGCCGTACTGCATGCGAATCACGAGTGAACCGACCTTGTTGATGATCTCCAGGATTGGCGACATGTAATCTGGGACTAGCTCCGGTTCTAGTCCGGTCAAGTCATCCGCGATGGCCGCAAGAGAAAAATATTGATCTCGCTCTTCCTTGCAATCCGAAAGTTGGAAGTAGTGTAGCACATCTACAAGTCGGGCACGCTGGAACTTCTGCCAGATAGGAGCTTTTGAGACGGTGGCGAGGAAGGCTTGCCCGTCCGGAGTCTCCCGAAGAGTCCGAATCCGGCGGAGGATACCGATTAAGCTCCATAGCCACCGTCGGAACGGGGCCATGTGGTCTGACGGATCAACCGGCATGGGGCCCTCACGGTAGACGATGGCCGCTGCGACGAGATTCTGCCATTTTATCTTTATCTTGCCACAGAGCACAACTGGCTGCCTCGCCAAAATAAACTCTTGCACGATCCAGAGGCGTGAGAAATAGGGTCGCGAGAAGAAGTTGTGCACTGCTGCCCACCGCGCATCAGTTCCCGGCGGTAGCTCGACCGACTTGACCGCCTCTGCTTCCTTAGGGAGATCGACGCCGAGATAGTAGGCAGCCTCCTCCGGCGAGAGGTTGCGGTCGCCCGCCTCGATGCCTGACCATATGGACTTCAACCAATATTGGTCCATCAGGGTCAAGGCAGCCTTGCAATCTGCGGACTCCTCTCCAAGGTCGACAAAGACGTGGCGCGCGGCCGAGTAGATCCGAGACATGAGGGCGACTTGGCGAGTCTTCTCGGCCGTGTCTTCCTGGTTTATGCAGATGGCATCCGCCCACAGCGTGTGTGGCTGATCCTTCCATCGCAGGCGCCGTAGAAGCGAATGAAGCGATGGAGTCACCGTCAATTCGGCACTGTCATTGACCAAGATCCTAGATCGGCTCTGGTCGACACCCCAGACATAAGAGACGGCGTCAAACTCATTATCTCCCGCGCTATCCTCGGCCAGAGCGAGGGGAATATGCTCAATCGCAATCGAAACAGGGTCATTCTCTAGTCCGGGCCGAAGTTTAAGGACGCGGATGTGAAGATTAGGCAACGTTTGATATTTATACAATGACATACTGGAGTGGAGTGGATGGAGGCCGGTGGAGTGCGAGGGTTCAAATTTTCCGCTCCATGGCTAGGTACCCATCTTGGGTGGCTGAAAGATAACGCATCGGGCTAACTGAAAACAGCCATGACTCATGTGGCTTGCGTCTTGACCTACCCAATATCACAAGAAAGGACGTGCTAGGTCTTCGGTATAATATAGCTACCCTAATTTAACGCATCGGTGGTCGGTGTTACACACGGTGGTGGGCATATAGCTACGTAAGGTACCTTAGCTAATAACGATTATGCACAATCCAGAATACAAGAAAAATTACATCATTACCACCGACCGACACTCTTCCACCTGCTAGTCTACTACCCATAATTATCCACATTAGCTGCCATTCTCATGATAGGACTCTGACACCCTAACACGAGCAGCAATGAAAAGTACGAAGGTGAAAAACTAGCGACCTTAGTAATGGCGCATCGGATATTGAACATAATACTCATAGTTTATCAACAGCTTAAGAATATGGAAGCACGCAGATTGCTCATAGTAAACAAAACAACTGTGAGAGGCTCATACAATGCGGTAAAAGGCTTTTGGCCATTAAGCATTCAATGAGCAAGCAAATAGATTAGATAAAGTCAACTCTTCTCCACGGGACTTCCATATTCTATTTCACATTAAATTTTTTTCTTCTCCGCCGGTACAACTTGTAGTAGCTTGAGAGGCCTAGTCCCTCATATGGCGAAAGCATTCTCTGATCTCCCAAGGACCTGCAAACAGTTCAGACATGACATGGAAACGGCCAAGAGCAGAGGCATTGGTCATCTTCGGAACCCAGCTTATCAATTTGACGACAGTACTCGCTGTTGTCTCCAAATCCAGAAAATTCATCCAGAGCTAATCCCGCCGGTCCCTGCGGGTCTATATCCCAACGTACTTGGATTGGCTGGTAAGAACTTGGGTCTGTTGAGATTGCGACCAGTCTCTTTCGTGAACAACCAATTTTTTCTTTAGCCAAAGCTTGGGAACGCCGATACAAGTCGGCCTCGTTTTGGAGATATCCGGTGATATCTCTATCGCATGACCGGAGGAAGCGAATCCAGTCTGCGGCGATTGACTCGCAGTCCAGGGGATGGAATCTCTCGATTAAGTTACCGAGGACACTGTAGTCATCTTTGTCGAGGTAGTCAAGGCTTGCCCCCAACGTAATTGTCGACTTCATTACACCTTCCCATTGATGCTTCTTCCACGTCATGTCAACCACTTCTCTCTCTGCCAACGCCCGGCTCTCCATATCGTAGAGGACATACGCCCAGGCTCTCGCCGCGACTAAAAGCGCAGACCCTAGCAGATGGCTTGGCCTTAAGATGGTGTTGTCCAATGCATCTAGAAGGTAATCTCTGAGTCTTCCCGGTATATTGATTATATCATCGGCGTCCAAGAATATGTCGTCTAGGGGGCAGTCGCGGAGATCATCCTTCGCGTGCATATATAGAGTGCGGAACGTTTCTGGCGATGAAAGAGCCCACGATGCGCTAAACAAATGTGAGGAGAGGAGTGGCAGGGTGATAGAGAGAGTGGCTTTCATAGCAGGGACATCTCACCAGAGTTCCACATTAGTCCTTGTGACCTTACTCCCTTGGTCGGCAAGGAAAATAGTCGCAGCTTCGTCCAGACATATTTGTGCGAACTAAACGGGAAGGTCAGTAGAAATACATTAATATCACTCGCACATGGCATATTTACTAGAAGCAGTGGCTCTCCGCTGGAAATCACGCTATTCACAGTTATAATTCCATCTCCGAGAAGTTTCCGAAGGCCAGGAAGGTCTTTGTTGAAGAATATACGCCGAAGGTCCGATTCAATCTTTTCGGGGACAACGTGGACTTCTTTTATGATGTATGTCGATAGGCCACGCCCGGTTTGTTTTATTTCGAGCTGAAAACATTGTGGAGCTCTGATACTGATGCAGATTGAGTCTTTCGAGGACCTGGAGCCAAGCTTAGCAAGGGGTCCGCGGGAGGAAGCAGACACTAGACTCCCAATAGGACGGTCGCTTATCCATTCTCCCGGGGAGGCGGCAGTCAGAATGACGCTTTTGCCTCTGAGTACAGTTGTGGAATCCGGAAACTTTAGATGACTTCCTAGCATGGGGGTTTTGTGGCACATCGATTGCGTAGCGGCAGTCCTCTGCTGTTCTGATGATCGGCGGGTTACGACTGCCTCTCCCTCTGGTTGTTCAGGTCCGTGGTACCACACTCTACCAATACCAGGCTGATTAGCGGTGATCAAGGGTGGAGACTGTACTATTGTATGGATACAAACTGTGACATATGGATGGCCAACTCAAGAACCTGAAGTGATAGCTGGAGTTCCCCCTCAATCTCGCATAATTGGTCACTTTTGGATGCCAGTCGAACTCTTGCCCACCCCCGTAGCACTAAATTGTTGCTCTCGGCCCCGTTTCCCTTTCGCAACAATGCGTCAATTGACCTTGTCTTTTCTTGGCATGTTTGTAGTGCATTAGAGATGATAGTGATGATGTCGGCGTGATACCGTTGCGACTTTATCGTCTGGCCGTCCCTCAGCCAGTATTCAAGGATGAGTGCTAGCATATGAACTTGGTCGCAAAGGTGAGTTAGCCATCGGATCTGGGATGGAACCTGGGAAGTCTTCTCTAGAAAATTCTTGATGCTCAACACAGATGTCACCAGCTGGCTGGCCAGCTGGGTCGCCGTGGCAATCCCAACTACGTTGCTTACGACGTCCATAGCCCGTGAGACACCTCGTCAATCTCCCACGAGATGTAGCTTCGGTCTAGATTAAATATGATAGAAGAGCTATAGCCTGATCTTGATTCTGCCTACCACCGCGGAGAGGGGTTATTATTGTCGGAAAATGCAGCTTTGATTCCGTTCAGCGGGACCCATTCGACAAAAATGAGCAGAACGTCAGCAGGGCACCCCTCCAGAGCAGCAGAACTCCCAATCAACGATTAGCTCATCGACGGCAACTATTACCGGGCCTCAAATGCCCGTCTGTGACTGCCAGGCCGTCCTCGAGTCAGGGTTCGACTTTTGTGCATTTAGATGCTGTGGTCAATGCCCGACCACACCCAAATCATCACCAGGCGGAGCACGCAGGGAGGGTAGCGGCGTGTAGTGCTTTCCGATTCGGTAGAATAGAGTGGTGAAAGTATGAGAAGCCCAGTAAGCATGCAATCTGCAGGCAAGATTCACGGCATCACGCCCTCCTTCCCCCTCTTCTCTCCGTTGAATCGACGGCCGCAGCCGCCAGTATGGCTAAGATGCAGTATGCTCACAGGTCTCAGTAGATATTGTTTCACAGGGCGAACATGAGGCTGGAGATCCGGCGTGGAACCTAGTTCACGTGATCTTGACCCCCGGAGCCTCATTGATAAAGGCATATGGCGAAACATGTCTCCCTCCAAACTGGATAAGCGGAATAGAAAGGTGGGAGAAGACGGCAGAGCCTAACGCAGACGTGTGAACAGTGGGCTAAGCCTCGCTGGTCTGGGCGTTGGTCAGGGTAGAAGAGGGACCGTGTCGTGCATTGGCACCCTCTATCAAAAGTGCTTATCATCCTGGTGGCTGAGTGCTTGCCACTGGGTCGATTGCCTGCAATGCATATGCCACCCAGCAATGCAGGTGAAGAGACCAGTCGGAATCGCAGCTCGCGATAGGTCGTACTTCTAACATATGTAGCAAAAGGCACTTTGGCACGTTTCAATTCTCAATAGGTCAGTTTGCCATCCTATCAAAGCCAACACAAACGGGGGGGGGGGGAAGAGGGCAGAATGGCCACGATGGGAAGGTTAGGCGGGTAACTATTCTGGTGCATTCTGGCCCCGGGGGAGAATAATTTTGTTCCCGTCTCATACAGGGTTTGGAATAGATGACAAATGACTATTGACCCGAGCTAGCATCTTCAGCTCGGCTAGCGTTGCTGGTTGTCGGGACTCCCAGTCCCTGTGGCACAGTCAGGAGGACAGAGCCCCGAGCCAGGCGAGCCTTGCGTTAAGCAGCCACACCAGAACGCTCAACAACTGAGAACCCCGCATCGCATTGCTTCGAGCGCCGCGAGCAATGATTAATGTTCAGTCAGGGGAACGGACCATCAAGGAAGTTTCTCCGGCCCCAGGCCTTCGGGCTCCTTCAGACTCTTTATCAGAGGGCGAGGGCGATTCTTTTTCTTATGGTAGCTCCAGCGTTTAAACCGCGATCGATACTGTCGCTCACTGAACATCGTAAATTCATTAGTGACACCTTCTTCGCAGCGGTGGAATGGTTAGCTGGACACCTACGTCGCATCGAAACTGTGGTTGGCCTGCATGTAGTCTCGGAGGCCCTGTAGCGTTCTGCCCTCCTCTATGTACATCCTGCGGATCAAGTCCTTGTACATATCCCAACTGTTCTCGCTCAGCGGGGAAGCTTTCTTCTTTCGCGGACCGCGGGCCTCTGGAGATGATTTGGGGATGGAGCATGAACACTGCGAATGGAAACAAGCTTCATGTGACCTATTGGCAGACGGGTCGGTGCAGAGGTTTCCAATCATGATTTTCACCCTGTGTCTCCCAGATGACTCATTCGTGCATGGTTCCAGGAGCTGGTCTTGCAAACACCCCAAAACGTCGCGCATAATCGATATGATCAACAAATGGACGCTCTGGAGGGTGCTACCTTGCGAGGTTGTGGTATCCATCTGATTTGCAGCTCCCGCTTGGTGGGGCAAAACAATGACAATGGCCCTGCACGCTCCAGAATATAGGCTGTCAGGCTCAATCGGGTCTGGAGGGGAGCGGCTGTTCATGCCCTGGCACAGCTGACATGCTCCCCCTGGGCCGCTCTGACAGTCGTGTGGCAGGGTTTGAGGGACCTGTGAGAGGGGAACGCCAGGACGCACATCGCTGACGCCTTCCCAGTGGAAGCTGCCCTGTGAGGCTGCAACCGAACCGCTATCGGGATCTGAAGAAGGCTCGATGGGCTCGCATGAGCCCATTTCAGTATTCAGGGCTTCTTCGCTAGCAGTGGTTAGTAGGGATGGATCGCATAGTTCTAGAGGACCGTAGAGATCAAGGTCTGGTAGGTTGAATTGGGCGCCGAAAGTGCTCCAGTCAATTGTATCTTGCCCCTGAGAAGATAATGATGTCCGTTCGAGGTGTGCCATGATGTGTGGCAGGATTTAAGCAGGACACTGCTATAAAGAGCAAGGCTTGCGGGACAGGAAACAGCCAAATACGCGTTATATCAGGTGCCTTTTATATATGCTCCCTAACACCCCCTCGCCGTCTGCTCTTCGGATCCTGGCTATTATCCTGCAGGACGCTGTGGCTTCTAGCCAAAGTCTTGCTGCTTTTTCATGGGCATAAATTGCTCCAGTGAAGTCTAGATGAGCTGGTCACCTGGTAATGCTCCCCCACTTTCATTGGCCCACGCCCAACGCCATTGGACTGACATTAAACGCCAATGGTCAGCGTCTGGACCTATATACTCGTGGCATTCCACATTGTTCACTCCCCGGTGCTATTTATCTTCTCGCATCTATTTACTCATTGGACTTTCGACGTCTGTCAACCATCTATTCACTCTCAGTCACTTATTAGACTTCTCCAAGGTGCCTATCGCCATGACCCATATGAATGTCTTCGACGAGTGGCAAACTTCGCCACAACAACGGGACGGCCTTACTTTCTCCGTGATGTCAGGTAAATGTGGCACTGAAGGGCACAGGCAACTCACTAACGACACCCCGCCAGCCCCACGGCCAGACCGGCTTTGACGCGCGCCGGGGCCTAGCGTGGAGAAGTGCCTCCGCTTCCCAACTTCTGTGACTGACGCCACTAAGGTGTCTGCACGTACACTTGGCCAGGCCTGATTCGTTCCAAATATGCTGTACTCCTCCTCTACAAATCATGTTGAGCAGAGGTAACCAGGGTCGGAATAGTTCTTCACCGTCTTGACGTGGCGACTGACGATAGGAGACGGCGGGAGTTGGTTCACGATGGAACGGCATTAGGAATACGCAGTGCCACACGAGCACGGCATATTACACTGGATATTTTGCTTAGGACGAACGTGAGCATGAAGGCGACTCCGGTGAGCCCATTTGCCGCAGCGATCTCGGCAGTAGACCACGAGCGCTCGATAATGATACGACCGTATAGTGTACCAAGTAGAGCAAAAGAGAGCCAAGGTAGTGGGGGGTAGACGGAATTCAAATACTTGTTGTTGACCGAGTAGAACCAGATGCGAAGCCAGGGGCTGTCAGTCCACGGTGATTCCTCTGTGGCCTCGTCACTCTCCTTCCCACAGTATCCATGTGTCGGAGAAAGCCATATATTCCACCAGATAGTGACAATGGTGAATAAGAAGAGCAAGGCATTGTGTAAATGCCATGATATGGTTGAAGCGCGGATAGTCTTCTGGTCGGGTTGAGTGTGCTCTTGTCTCTCGCGGTCTCCCAACAGCGGTTCGGCGATATCGTCTTTCGCCGTGTCTGGGAGGACACCAAGCAGTCCATATGCGACAATATGTTCCGTCTTCGACATGGTAACCCACAGTAGCCCGGTAAGAATATAGTTAATGCCGAGAGCAAACAAGATGAGAGTTAGGAACCGAATTTCCCCTCCTGAAACAACGAATTCGATAAAAAAGGAGATGAGAATCAATGCAACGCAGCGTATAACGAAGTGCCTCATCATGCGCCCCGAAGACCAGCCCAAATTCGTCCTTGATCGCCCAAAATATACCACGCCCATACCCAAAAGAAACATAAAGCCGGGTGCGCATAAGTGCGAGAGGGTGCGGATGGCATACGGCACTGGTGGAGTCCAAGCACGCACAATTTCACTATCAGCTTCTTCCGTGGTGTTGGTTGCATGGGGGAAAGCCCTGAGAGCGAGAGAGTTGTGGTCCATCGCCATGAAAATCATGAGCAGTCCTCGCAGCATGTCCGGCGCCAGTGCTCGGACGGAGGATTTGGCTGGCGTGGCGGGCAACGATGCGTTGTCAGGCGTAGAGCGTTGAAGGAGAGGACTGTGATCGCTTAAAACAGGATAGTCTTCTAATAATGCCGACATATCGTTTTGGGTCGCTTCCGCGGCAAAGCTTGTCTGCTCGACAGCCGGGTCGGGCTGTGAGGGAATGGCGGGCTGACGCCCCTCTTCTCGAGACATCGTCCTGTTTTTGGCCGTTCGAGCCCGACTTGGTGAGAGACGAAGGAAGGAAGTCTGGAGAAATTCGAATGCCAGAGTACTTGATCTTGGACGAAAGAAAATGATGAAAAAGCAGAGACGAGGGGGAATGGCTCTCTTTTTCTTAAGGGTTCGTGCAGTTCTAGGTCGTACTTAGACGCAGTCGCCAACGTAAGTGATGACGAAACACGCGGCCCTGCATAACGGAGATAATCGATCGCAGCCACCCCGACTTTAACTAGCTCCCACGCCGTAAGTATCTCGTAAGCAAAACATAAGGTGCTCAAAACAGCTTATCTAGATCAGTACCTTGTCAACTACTAACTAAGACGCGCCATCTATTGACTGCTCCCTAATGCCCATTCCATATAAACGCACAAGCTCAACAATGACCGTTTCACAGTAAAATCACGACTTCATCTTCCTCGGAAGACCAACTAAGCTCCCTACATTATGCCTGAAAGATCCAAATTTTCGAGGAAATCGACCCTCAAAAACTATTCAAATAATCCACTAGGCACCTTTATAAAATCGGTCTCTGACATGCTGAAATTCGAGGCAGCAGGCTCGCCTTGGACCTTTTCATGCCTTGATTTGACTGGAGCGCTGCTCTTACTGAGGCTATAGGGTTCAGCGACGGTACTCGGTACATTGGTCGGCAGGCTAGTAGCTTACCACAGGCCTCTTTGGGCTAAGACCCATTCAAAGAAGGAAAGAGTCCATTGGATCGTCGGCAGATCTTGCACCTGTCTTAGCAGCAAGATGCTCTGGCGTATATAGGTATGAGCCATCAGTTTGCTCATCTCGGATTCTGGACTCTGAAGAGCCGATTCGATCCGAAGCGCGAGAGCGGTGAAGATACACATCAAACTGCTCTCCATCGTCAGCTGGAACTCACCACCAAATCGTAGTGTCAGAACGGCTCATACAAGCTTAGCGGGAGCATCCTCAACAACTCAAGAGCCATTACCATTCCGATAAGGGTATCTAACTCGAACATGGCGGTGCGGATCCGTTGGTTTGCCCAGACTAAATGGTTGTCGTCTGCGGCTTTCTGTAGCGTCCGGCATACCATACACTCGAATCTGTAACTTGTCGCCATCAATACAATTAGCGATATGTCGTCGCTCTTGTGCATCAATAACTAATACTTAGGGAAGCAACATCCTCCATAGTGCGAAGCGGCCGGGTATACTTTTGTCGAGCGCTTCGACACTGTGCTGCCGATTGGCGACGATTTGCAGACACTTCTCTCCTTTAAACCCATCACTAATGTCTTCATATTAGCGATGAAGAGATATTTCAACTGACCGATAGTTGCTAACTCGATGTATTCGATCAAATAATGTTTCTTTTGCGTGGTCATTGGGGATAGCATCGACAAGTGCCCGGGTGCGATTTTCGAGCCTTCCCAGTCGTCCTGTTTCAGTGGAGTTAGGTCGCAACCACCAAGTCCAACATTCGCATATTTCGCAGGCCGGTGAGAGACATGGCCACATCGCGTGTCTATCGAGAAAGACTAGTCAGTTCTTAAGGAAGGCAAAAGGGCAGATTTCAGGCCAACACGTGCATGTAACACCCTCCAAATCCTCTGGCACACCTTGTACACATCGGGTCTAGATAGCCAGCAACATCTCTATCAAATATAGTCATTATATTGTTCATTTTACGCATGGAAGAGGTTCGACCAACCTCTTATGCAACCCCATCCTGGCGGCGATTCGCGTGGCATTTTGAAGCCAGAACTTAAAGTCTTTGTCAACGGTATAGGAAAAGACGGACGTTCCCAAAATCAACGAGCCTTGCAACATTCGAAGCTGGCTTCTTTCACAGCCCAAGTCGTAAAGTAGCGCCGCCTTGTAGATGAAATGTTTCTGTGCAGTTAATCGATCCTCAAAACCACAGTTTTTCGGCAATAGCAAAGGAGCACATTGCGCAGCGTTCGCTAGGATAGCCTGCATTAGGAAGAAAGAGAATTGGCCCGAATCGTACGATCGAAGAAATTTGTCTTGATCAAAGGCTGGTGCATGAGGATAGCAGAAGTCGAAGTAAACTCTAAGAAACTTTTCACCAGCAAATGATCACTAGTGGCCACGATTGGAAACATGAGTATGGCAGCGTATGAAGGTGTGTCTTTGAGCTTGGACATTTCTAGGGTGTCACACTGCGATGAATGGGATTCAGCTATGAGGTGATGGGAAGATGAGGGTGACGTCGTACTTCAACCGTCTATGGGCACGTCTAGGAGGGTTGATAAATGATATTCGGCATTTATTGGGCTCTAAGTTGCCATAGCCTCACAAAATTGCTTGGTTATTCATATGGTATCGTTCGATCTAAATCAAAGGAGAAGAAGAAACTTTGTGCGGTCCTGTTCCAACTTTGTGTAGAAGCTTAATTTAACCTAGAAGGCCAGCCAGCGCCGGACCCAATGGTCTCCTCATAAATAATGCCACCAGTATCGTTGGCCCAGGCCGTCTCCTCCAAACTTTGGACAGCAGATTTACGGCTCATTCGCGATGCGCTCGAAGTTCTCTGCCTTCTCAATAATCGGCGGTGGCTTGGCGATCTTCTGCCGGAGGATGTGGCGCTTGAAGAAGTAGGGGAGCCATACGGTAAGCTCATGGGATATGAACTTCTTCGTCGGTACCGAGAATACCTCTGTCAAGAGAATCAGCGGGGGAGGCTCATCCGAGTAAAGGGAGCATGTAGGGACTTACGGTCCAGCTCTTCCAGGGTGAGCTGCTTAGTCTCGCGGACGAAACAGAAGATCATACCCCATGCGACCAGGTTGAGCGCGGCATAGAAACCGACTAAGATGGGGTCAGCACATATCACCTCGAAGTGTACTAGTGGGGATTCGCGTACAAGCACCAGTAGGTGTCATCACAGTGTTCATGCGTGGGAAGGTCAAGCTGAGAATGCCGGCTAGGAGTCGTCAGTGATCACTGGTGTTCCACGAGCGGGGTGTGCATGCTCACCGAAAGTGTTGTTGATGCAGACGGCCCAAGCCATTCCCTGCTCACGCTGGATGGTGGGGAACACCTCGGCTGAATACTGGAAAGCGACCGGGCCTTCGCCGAGAGAATAACATATCGTGAAGAGGTAGACGAAGCTGAGAGAGGGCGAGGGTTAGTCAAGGCACAACCTGAAGATACCAACAGCGGACTTACAGGACCACAGGCCCGATCTGTTCGCCTCGGGAGCCGGTTGTTTTGAGCAGAGAGAGTCCAGCGGCCAGTAGGAAAACACACATGAGTGGGAAGGTCTGAGGAGCCGAGCGATTAGCTACATGGGGAACGAGACAGGTGGTTAGGACGAGCGACGTACAATCAAAGTCAAGGTTCTTCGTCCCTTGGTGTCAATGAGGAACAAAGTAGGGATGGTGAACACGACCTGGATGGCACCGTAGCCCAGGGAGGCATACAGCGCCTCGGTCTGTGTGTAGCCGGCACGCTCAAAAATGGAAGAGCTGTAGAACGAGATAACTGCCAAATGTGAGCACAGGCCATTTGCGGCAGAGAGGGGGTAGCCTACTGTTGATGCCGCACATCTGCTGCGCAAGCATGACGGTGGAAGCACCGTAGTTGGCACGTCGGATCCGGGGCACGGCGAAGCAGTCCCACAAGCGGGCGAAGTAGCCCTCGCCAGATGCCTCGCGGAGCTCCTCCTGGTAGATGACCCACGAGTAGTAGTAGTCGCGCGCGGCAATGATAGGGTGCGGGCGCAGCTTGCTCATGGACTGGAACGCCTGGGCATACCGGCCGTGCTTCATGAGCCAGCGCGGGGACTCGGGGCAGAAGAAGATGCCGCACATGAGGATGAAGGACGGGATGAAGGCCGATCCGAGCTGGAGGCGCCAGGCGATATCGCCCGTGTTCATGACAATGACGTTGGCGGCGAAACCAAGGAAAATACCTACATGCCGAGTCAGTACATAAAGGTCACCGGCCTAAGCGGGTGGTAAGTAAAGGAAGCGTACCGGCCACGACCCAGAGCTGCCAGAACATGACGAGGGCGCCACGGATGCGGGCCGGGGCCATCTCAGCGGAGTAGATGGGCACCGTCGCGTTCTTTGCGCCAATGCCGATGCCCATCACGAAGCGGGCCGCGAACAGTGCCTGCCACGAGTGCGTGAAAGCGGAGCCGATAGGCGTAGCGGTAAGGCAGCAAGCGGTGATGAAGATCTCGCCTCTTCGTCCGAAGTAGTGGTTCAGCGGGTCGACGATAAAGGCACCGCTATCCATGAGGTCAGCTATTGGGGTACGGACCTCGCGCGCGAGACGGCGAACTCACATGAGACCGGCGGTCAAGAAGATGATTGCGTTGACAATACCGACGATCCACTCGTTCGTGCCCTCGCCCTCGATGCCGAATTCTTTGTGGAAGGTCAAGTTAGCACCGTTGGAACCCGTCTGATCCCAGCCCTGCGTGGCGGCTCCGATGGCGCAAAGGCCCATTGAGAACCAGAGCGTGCGCGTGTTGTGCCACTTGTGGTCGCGCTCGTAGCGGAGAGCATCGCGCTCTTGCTCGTCAATATCACCGAGCATCTCAAACGCAGTGGGGTCGCGCGCGACGAGCGCGGCCCGGCCGAAAAGAGCGGCATGCTCGGCGAGCTGATGCGACTCGGCGAACGCCTGGGCATCGAGAACTACCTGTTCTGGGGAGACGCGCTGTTGGGGAGTGGAAAATCAGCGCCAATGTCTAGTGGATATGCAAGGCGCCGCGAAAATCTAGGCATTGAGGCGCCTTACCTTGAGGGGGTTCTCGACAATGTTGATAGCAGCTGCCCTGCGACGGCCGGTCCCCGCCGTATGGTCCGTAGTCTCAGGGGCGACTTTCTCATCGAGAGAAGTGTCCGGGTTGACAACCTTCTCAAAGTCCTCAGTGTGGGTGGCTTGCGGCGTCTCCGCCGGGTCCGACGACGGCTTCTCCCCCATGATAGCTATGGATATACGTGAGACCTACTAGACGTGGAGTCAAAATCAAAACAGCTGTAGGCGACCAAGAGGGAGCGACCGTCTCGCGGGACTTTCCAGGTTTTTCACCTGCCAGTGCTTTATATGCTCCATAGGCGCCAAGGGGAGGCGCCCCACCCCCTACCCCCAACTTCACCTCATCCGAGCTTCGGGATCGGCGGCGGTAGGCCCTCGCGCGAGAGACCGGTACGCGATGATCCGACGCGGGCAGCGACGAGTAGTATCGGCCGCGCACCTTGCCCAATCAACGAGAGGGATTGTGCGAGGTGGGCCGGTGACCGCCCCGGTGTTTTATAATCCTGCAGCACGGGATGCATAGGAGACTGCGTGCCGGTGGAGACCAGCGAAAGGTAAATGATACCCAAGCCCAAGAGGATTCCTTGGAGAGACAAGTGGATGGTACGTGCGGTACGTGTGTAATCCCGAAAAGCCCGGAATAGGCCATCAGTACCGAGACCCGAGCCTCCCCTCGACCGGGCGGCCGCTTACTACAGTGCTACAGCATCCGAAGGCTGGCTACGCTGCAGCATGTACAGTACTGTACAGTGTCTGCGGCTCGTCACCTCGTACTTCGGGCCGGGTCTTTTGCGCCCGCATAGTTGCTCTCCAAGTGGGGGGAATGGCCGTTGTCGCCCATTGCATCGTTGGGGACCCTAGACCGCAACGAAAGTTTATCAGACGAGCAGTTACGTGCGTGGTCAAAGGCGCTCGGGGTGGTCTAAGCCGGCTGGCAAAGGCCGGCGGGTCCGGGTTTGCCGTGCTAATGTCCTCATAGGCCTATGAAGGCGCGTCCGTTCTGCTTCGGCCGGGATAGCAGCTCACGCGATCGGCCCCCTGCCCGCATGCATGGTATATACCAAGGGCATATCGTCATACCAAGAATGGTAGAGCATCCACTCTGCGGAGTAGGCCCGACTATCCCACTATCTCTGCCGGATTTTCTGCCTTGGCCCCTCTGGGCACCCCGCACGTCGGTGTGTAGCACGCAGTCCGTATGGGCGACCTGTTCGGGGCAGACCCAGCGCTCCTCCCGCAAAACTTGGCTGGGGTGTGGGGTTTTTACGGGCCTCCCCGGACCTAAACAGTAGGTAGGCGGGTGCGCTGGTGGCTGCTGTGCTGCTGTGGCACCGTCTAGAAGGAGAAGGGGAAAAAAAAACCCCCCCCCAAAAAAAATCGAGATTGTATGCTGCTTACATTCGCGACATTGCGGCGCCGGTTTCACACGTGCTTCTCCGCCAGAGCCAATGGACCGGATGACGGTGAGTCAAGCGCACCGGCAGCCTAATTCTTTGTTGTTCCTTCTGTTTTTGACTTTTCTTCCCTCATCACGCCAAACTTCTTGTTCTTTCTGGATGGATTCATGGAAGCAGCGCCTGACCACCCTCTCGTTGCGTTGGTGGGACCTCCCCCTCATGGAGAGGTGGGGGCAGGTGGGCCGTTGCGGAGGTTAGCCAGGCTTGCCCGGGTTAGATTTTTGTGCACCACTCTAGCGTACCCACTTGGCGGCGGCAAATTTGCATGATTACTTCCCCGATGGTCGAGTTGGTCTTAGTGGGTGCAAACATAATCCAGCTTTGCCAGGACAGTCCCCTGCTGCGGCTTGCGTGGTGAGGCTCGAACGGCTGTGCGGCAGCCGGCCCGCACGAACTGCCTCGGAGCAGCCAAACCTCTACACCTCCGTTTCATGTTTCCGCCACCGCCCTTTTCCAGTCCTTTTCTCGCGCCAGCCAATCGAAGGCGAGTCGCTAATCTTGGATCCCAGTCGCGAGTAGCGCACCGACGAGGCGCTGAGTTAGGGCCTCCATATCGCATTCACATCACGTCATTCCGCGATTCTTGTCTGTCACGTTCTCTATATTTTCTAACCTTGGGACGAGATTTGCCGCCGCCTAGCGAAGAATTTGCCTATTTCTGATGGCCCGGTCACCGGTCCTTCTCAAGGACTAAACTTTGTCCCTGCGATCAGCGGATCGATGAACTCGGTAAGGAACGAGGTCCCCTTGGCCCACTTCACAAACCAGCCGGGCACCAGCCATCCAAATAGCTGCCCCACGCCTCCCGAGGGGCCTATTGGTACCATGACCGTGTTCTGCAGAGGCGGATACACCTTCTGCTGGAGCACGTCGGCGCCGAACAATACAGCGCTGAGCTTCTGGAACAGAGACGGAGCCTTCGGCGCCTCGACCGCACCGGACTTCAGCTTGGCAGCGAGGTCGGCACCTACTGCCGTGCATACCGTAAGTACCGTCGCCTGCAGCTCCATCAGCGAGTTGGCGCTTCCTGCTACAACGTCCCCCACCGCGTATACGCCTTCCACATCATCGGTGCCGTTGCCTCGGACGCGGAAGAACTCATCGCGGCTGATGACGCGCTTCGTGGCATCGAGCCAATCCGCCGGTAAGAACTGCGAATTCGGCGTAGCCCCCGTAGCATCGATGTAGAGATCCACAGATTGTGTGCCTCCGTCGCTCAGAGCGACTGCGGTGGCGCCTGCGCCTCCGGTAGTTCCTGTGACCGTCACGTTGTGGACGACATTGACGTTACGGAACTGCGTTTCCAAGATCTTCTGGGCAAGGGCGCCGCCTGCCTCGGGGATCACACGTGTCAGGAGCCGTGGGCCGCCGGATACGAGGGTGATCTCAACGGCCGGGTAGACGGTAGCGATCTCGCCCGCCAGCTCGACTCCCACGGCGCCGCCGCCGCCGATGAGCACGCTCTTGGCACTGGCCAGAGCCGCCCGAACCGACTCCCACGTCCGCGGGGTCAGCTCCTGATCGTCATGCAGGCCCCAGAGCGGAGAGTGGGAGGTGGTGCCGGTCGCAATGATCAGCGAATCATACGATATGGTCTGCTGGCCTAGCGCGCTCTCGTCCGAGCCCCTGAGTGTGACTGTTACGCTCCGCTTGCCAGGATCGACCGATGTAGCGGTCGCCTGCAGATGGGCGACCTGGTCGGCGGGGTACCGCCCCAGCGCTTCGGAGAGAGGCCGCCACAGCTTGCTGTCGGGGAGCAAGCTTGGCTGGATCAGCGCGCGGGGGCACGCGGGTTTAAAAAAGAAGTGCGTGTTCGGCGTGACGAGCGTGACATGATAGGCGCTCGCCTTGTCGAGCCGCTGGAGGGCGGGGATGGTGTGGCGGAGGATGAAGTGCACGGCGCCGAGTCCGGCGAGGTTGCCGCCCAGCACCACAATCTCCTTCGCTTTGCTGTCCGGCATGGTCGAATCCCGTGGAAGAGTCTCCGCAAAGGGCAAGTGCAAATGCGGCGCCGTAAACAACGAAGGTTTCAGAAAGAGCGCGGCGGGCTACACAGACTCGGATTCGATCAATTGGGCGATTTGCGGGAGAAACTGAGGATTGTCGTCGAGTTGAAGCTCCCGGCCTCGGCACCACGTTGTAGGTGCGGAGTTGACAGGGATCTAGCCGAGGGAAGCGGCGCCAATCGCTCTGATAAGGATGCAACGTGTTGTTAGTTTCCAGATTAAGTATCAAGGAACTTTGGGTATGCATAAAGCAGCGGAAGGCACGCCAAGGAAGGGAGATTTAGACTTTGAGTTGCCGGATGGTGATGCCTCGTTGAGGGGCAGCCTTTGCGCGTAGCAGTCCTCCTCCATCAAGGTACCTAATAACAATAGGATATAGTGGCAGCTATTCACGTCTGCGCAATGTGCCAATGGCAGGGTTTGTTTGGACCAAGGGTCCTCTATTGGCATCTTTCTAGTCTAACTTGGAGTCTAGCCATCGATTCCAGCCTACATCGTTCAAGATATGTCGTCCTCTAGCCTCTAGCCACTCAGTATTGCCCCAGAAGCCCCAGCTGGCCTGGAATCTCAGCCAGTCGACCAAGGCCGTCTCCCAGTGCCGGACCAGCGTATCCCAAGGGTAGGACTTCTCCGATAATTTCTCGACCCTCCTCTGGTACCTTTGCAGTAGCTCCTTCTCGCCTTGCTGCATCCCAAGGTCGTCAGGGACGGCCCGGTTCTCCACCAGCATCCGCAGAGGTACAGAGCATGTGAACAGCTTGGCCAAGTCGCACACTCCGGCTCCCAATCCAACGTATTGGAAATCGTAGAATGCGACCTGGTCACCTGCCGCCGTCGTAAACAGGTTCTCCGACTTGACGTCTCCGTGAATCAGTGTCTGGTAGTCGGCAATGGGACCAGCGCGGTCGGACCTCGGAGCGAGCACTTTCGCAACTTTCTCAGCGATCGAAAGCCCTCCTTTTGTGCTGGGTACACACATGGCATCACACCACTCTGACTCCTCGTCTTCCTCCAAAGATGCATACTCGGTGCGCCGTGTCGCCAGATACGTGTACCCTCCATTGAGCCAGACGCTGCCGGCAGGCCCATGGCGACCTCCTCTTCTCTGCATCTCCTCCAGGGGCGGCCGCACAAGCGCCTCCAGTTCAAACTCGGCTGTACGCGTCCACCAGAAGCCATGGAAACCCGCTAGCCAGTCCAGCGCAGCATGGACTTGCACCTGGCTCAGCTCTCCTCTTCGCTCTCCAGCGACGGGAAAGGCGGCGCTGAGATCGGTCAGGAGCATTGCCGTTCCGTCCCCTTGGTCCGTCCCAGAATTCCCGGAGCCCGGAATGGTGCTCGCTAGACACGCAGCTACCGGGATATCGGCTGGCATCTGGGCGGCGAGCTGGGTATAAAAGAACTGCTCCACGTGGTAGCTCAGGATCTTGCGCGCATGGCCCTCGTCACCGTTTCTTGCAGGCGGGGGAGCGATAAACTTCAAGATCCAGGACTGAGATTCTAGCGCAGTTGACACGTTTGAGCTGCTATGGGGTGTCGATGGAGATGTAGCATCCCGGCAAGTGGCCGGGTCGGTTCCATCTGTCAAGGGTGACAGCTCCGGCGTGGCCAGCACACGACAGATATGGCCATAGCCCGCCCAGAGTGCCTGAATGGGCTCCCAAGACACCAGTCTCAGGGACTTCTGGGCCAAGAGGGAGGGAACTACGGACTGGATAGCAGCCGCGGCCTTCATAATTCGGTTCAAGGAGGAAGGTTGCGCGCACACGACGGCAATCTTTGGCGGTGTAGCACGGCGTTTGGACATCTTGTGTTGCATTATGCTGGAACAGGCAAGCGCCACCTGGCGGAGGTACGATTGGCCGAACTCCGTTGGCTGACAGCTGTCCGAATGAAGGCACATGCTGAACGCGCCACACAATCAGATGCGCTGACGAGTAGGAACAATAGGGCCCTATCAACGCAGAAGTAAAAAAAAAATTAAAAAAAATTGTCACTATGCCATTGGCGGGCAAGTCAATATCCTATAAAACCGATGCGTCTTTGAGTATCATTCGCATGGCGGTACAGATAGAGCTACTCCTTTACAACTTCTAGATCTAGAGACTACTCCCAGCCAGGTCCCGGTCATAGCACCACAACTCCGGACTTGCCGCACATCCTTCGTCATAATACAGAGTTTACAGCGAAGCTAAGAGGGAGGTATATGCTTCGATAAGTATGTGTATATTCTGAGGTAGAGATCTATCTAAGCTAAGACGGTAGGGCTGTAGTCCTGTCATCGCCCGTGGGCCTTGATCGACGGGGGTCTCTCTGCATCCAACATAATTGCATACCATTCAGGCCTTGATTGGCTCACGCATCATCAAATAGGAGCGGTAAATGCCGTAGCCCCGGAGCCTGCCCTTGTCCCACTCGTTTAGATCCATATCGTGGTACTTGACATCGGTGAACCGATGCCTCAAGTACAAGGTATGCGATCCGGGGAATGCGTTCAGCCAGGTCTTGAGTCCAGCCTGGTCTGATATCCGGAGACAGTGTTCCAGGAGCTTAGTCCCTATGCCCTGACCCTGATAAGTCGGGTCGGCGGCGAAGGCGGAGAGATCTGCCGTGGAGCAAGGGGTGAGCGAGGTTGGCCTTGATGAGTAAAAGGATCGCTTACAGTAGTGCTTCTCGCCCTTGATACCATCCTTCAGGACCTGCATCTGCTTCCTGGATTCCCCGATAAACTCGAGATTTAGGGTCTGTCCTAGTTTCTGCATCGCCGCGCCCGTCGGGTCCGCCGCTGGCTTAGCATCGGAGTCGGAATCGGGTCCGTCCTTGAGGGTGAAGCAGACAAAGCCGTACATTTTGTCCGAATCAGGCTGGACTGCTGCGAATACTTGTGACTCGGGCTGGTCGAGCCGGTCGCCGATACGGGATGCAAAGAAGGCCGTCATGTTTTCGTCATCCGGCCATTTCTTAAAAGCAAACATAGCAATCGTCTCCCGTGCATACGCCGCCGCGTTGATCTTGGCCAAGGCCGGGAGATCATCTCGGGTCGCGACGCGGATCGTCAGAGGTATCATGGTGCTTCTCGCAATCTTCTAGCGGATACTTCCCGATAGGTCGGTGAGGGGAAAGGCCAGATTCTGCCGGACCAGCCGAGCAGCGCGTCAGATGCGGCTCAGTCCCAACCAGTTCTTAAACGGGTTAACCATCAAGACTCCACTTTTCGCCAAAAAGTTGCAGTAAGCCCGGTCTTTTGCTGGCGTGGCGCACATCCCGTCGGGGAGTTTGTACAAATCCTACCATCGTTTTTCAAGATGCTAACGACTAGCTCTATGTCTTATGTCGCAATCTTGGCGTAGGAAACCCAGCTGTTACACTGGGCAGTTGGTGGTGAGGTTTCCGTGTCTTAACTCCATGGAGATCCCCTCCTCCTTGATTGGGGGTTGCCAATCCCACGATCCACATAACATCCGAGATTGGGTAAGCGCGGATGACCTTGATAATTACTCCCTTTATGTCCATGGACAACCAAGATCACTCCATTCAGGGAATGTACCGTAGCTACTTCAGCTCAATAGTTGCGGTTAATATTCTGTAAGATATACAAGCCCAACAGCCTAGCGAGATGTATATAAAGGATTGGTGCCATCGCAAGGGATGCAGGTAGACCAAACAAGAAACCTACCCGAGTACCATTAAGAGACTTGCAGTTCTTGAACAAAATGCGTTATACTTTTGGCATCATATTCAGTCCCCTGTGGCTCGGGCTTTGCAGAGCCGCTTCGAATCCGTTTGTGCCCATTCCTCCAAGCCAAGACCCATTCTACCGTCCGCCATGCGGCTTCCAAAACGCAGCCCCAGGTACCGTTCTACGATCGAGGGTAGCGACCAATTTGACATCCATCATCGCCAATAGCTCAGCAGCCTACAACATTCTGTACCGAACGACCGACGCCCGAGGCCAGCCATCGTGGGCAGTGACGACCCTCCTAGAGCCAACAGCCATTTCAGAACAATCGCCGAAGAAGCTCGTCTCCTATCAAATTGCCTACGACACCCCTTCATTTGACTGGAGCCCTAGTTACGGACTATACAACATTTTCTCGGAGCCAAACTCGCTCGGTCTACCAACCGATTCGGCCTTTATCAGCGAGATGCTGGGCCGTGGCTGGCACGTCACCGTCCCTGATTACGAAGGCCCTCTAGCATCTTTTATGCTCGGCCTTCAGTCCGGCCACGCCGTCCTGGATGCGTTGAGAGCATCGCTCGGAGCTGAGATCACCGGCTCCTGCGAAGTTCAAACTGCCATATGGGGCTACTCGGGTGGTGGAATCGCAACGGCCTGGGCTGCGGAGCTACAGCCCCAGTACGCACCGGATCTGAAAATCAGCGGTGCTGCAGTTGGCGCTCCTCCTACAAACTTTACCTTTCTCTTTGACAACCTCAACAAATCGTTGCTGGAATTCCTGCTCCCTTCCGCCTTGATCGGGATAGTATCTCAGTTCCCCGACGCCCATGATGCGTTTGTCGCCGCGCTGAAAAAGGATGGGCCGTTCAACGAGACTCGGCTATACGAAGCGACAACTCGGAACCAGCTTGATAACCTAGTTGCGTTTGCGAACCAGAACCTATATGACTACCTGACCACAGAAGAATCACCCTTGGAGATTCCGCCTATACAGGAGATAGTGAGCACGCAAACGGTGTTAGGGACGTACGATACCCCCAAGTTGCCGTACTTCGTGTATGCAGCTTTTGACGACCACGTTGTCGGCATGGCTCCGGTGGAGGCAGTGGTCAGTAAGTACTGCTATTCTGGCGCGAATATCTTATTTCAGCAGAATACCGTGGGAGGCCATTTCGCGGAGGAGATTAATGGGGCTCCCCGTGCATTGGATTTCATAAAGGAAGTATTCGGTGGCACGTTTCTGCCAGCCACGGGTTGCAAGACCGAGAATGTCACAGTTGCTATCGATACTGCTCCAGATCCCCTCTAGAATAGCGTCACGGTTAGACTTCCATTGACAAATACTTTCTATGTACCTTCACGTCCCGCCCTCCCAACTCGACACTAGTCGCGATAGGATCGATGGATTCCTCAGGGGCCTAGGGCAATATTAAACATAATGCTACTTGCTCTTCAGAAGTAACTCAAGCTGTAACGAATTATGAACGAAATGCAAGCTATTCTTCGGGTGCTTTATCAAGGGCTGAATTTACAAGGGGGTTTGGCAATTAGCTACAGCGTCTTAGTCGTGCTTGGTTCGGAAACTATTAATTGGGTAGTTCGATGCTAATGATAATATAATAAGCCGCGATAGAAATATTCACATCTTACTACCAATAATATTAACTGTAAAGAATCCTATCTTGTCAGTGTTGGCATGATGCTAGTATCTCCCTGCGGCTATGGATGTGACTGTCCCATGACATGCATGCATATTTCAGCACCTCAAACTCAAATCATTTGAGTGGCTCGCTACCGAGACTACGTTACATTGATGTCCACCAGATATGACGTCGGACATTTCTACGCATATTTACTGACCGTATGCTGGCCTGGCTTCTTTCAAACCTCCAAACCCTGTCAAGCAATCAGCACGACTGCATCACAATCGATGTTAATGAATCGTTCCCCTTTTGCTAGCTATCGTAAAGCTCAATACAAGTTAGATCAGCAACAGGAAAGTCACGTCAGATGTCGCAGCCTCTGTTCTCTCCCTATCAATACGCTCCACTCCCAGAGAGTGGAACATGGACTCGTGTGCTGATCCTCCACCCGGGCTTGTTCGACGACGAAATATCCATTTCAGTCAGACAGGAGTTAGTATCCAATAAATGTGAATACGAAGCATTATCCTATGTCTGGGGTAATGTCGAAGATTCAGGGTCTATCATTGTCGACATTGAAAGCCGTCTTACTGTCGCGCGCAATCTCTTGATAGCGTTGCAGTATCTTCGCCGCCCGGATCAGCCGAGGATCTTGTGGATCGACGCAATCTGCATTAACCAGCAAGATATGGATGAGCGAAGCCGCCAAGTGACTTACATGTATGAAGTGTACCGCCATGCAAAGTCTGTATACGTGTGGTTAGGCTTGGAGAATGAGAACAGCGATCTTGGCATCTCCCACCTCGACGCTATCGGTTCGGTACTACAACCAGCCTGGAACGGTGCGTTTTGTGTTGCGCCTATAGATACGAACGATGAGTACGCGCGTGCGCTGGCGGACGAATTACAGCCTCTGGATCTATCGGAAGATGCGTGGCGAGCTATCTTTGCCTTGCTAAATCGGCCGTACTTTGAACGGCTATGGATTAGGCAAGAGGTACAACCATCCAACCTGGCCTTTGACTGGCTGCTCATGGACCGGTATGACTACTTTCAGTCGTACAATCCTGACGACACCAAAGCCACGCGACCTATGAGCGAACCTAACTCACCCTCTGCAAGAATACACTGTGGCGCTGCAAGTATGTCGTGGTGGAACTTCCGGAATGCAATTATCTGCCTGTGGTGTAAAAGCACCCGGTGGAGTCTGGGGCCATCATCGTCTTTTTATCAAAACTCCGCTGCCTCGCTTAGAAATCGGCTGGCATTAGTAGAGTCTGTTACACGGGCGGCAAGGTTCAACTGGACAAATTTGGCGAGTTATCTCTCCAGGACGAGGTGCACCGACGTGAGGGATCGAATCTATGCTGTCGCAACCCTGGCGGGAACAAGAGACTCGCGATTAGTGGTCACTCCAGACTACAAAAAGACTCCAATGGAGGTCCTGAGTGAATTTACCCTCGCTCATATTGACCATTTCAAAACGATCGATTTGTTGCGACAATGCTTCACAGATGGCGCAACGCTGCCAGACCACCCATCGTGGGTCCCTAATTGGTCGAGAGAGACACTTTGCCAGCTTGAAATTAACGAAGGTCCAAATTGTTGGGCAAGCAGTCATCTCTATGCAGATGCGATGCACCGCGGAGAGGGCATCTTGAGAGTGACTGGGGTGTTTCTCGATGCCATCCACACACTCTGGTGGCCATTATCGGAGATTGAAGGCTCGTCTGAAACCGGATTTGCCCACAAATTCTGGCCGGCTGCTGCATCAATGCTATTCAGAGGACATGGTCCGCAAGAGCAGTACCCTCTAGGAGGGACCAATTTACAAGCCCTCCTCGAGTCGGCAACAATGCGTGTTTTCGCCGAAGAAGTCGAGCCACCTCTTGACTTCTTGCCAAGTCGTGCCATTAGTCAACGCTTAATGACGCTTCTTGTCTCTGGTACACCTATAAAGGAAGCTGAAGGTACCATGTTAAATGGCTTCACAATAACTGAAGCTGATACCAGAAAGTTCCAAGAGATCGTTCGGAGAAGCTCCAACAACTATGGTTTGATGCTTACGTCGAACGGGTACATAGGAATGGCCCCCCAATGGGCCCGCGCCGGCGATAAAATAGCTGTACTTGTCGGTGCAAGCGTACCTTTCGTGTTACGCCCATGTCCTAGCACTGGTGCAGAATCCACTAGATACCGTATCAAAGCGCCGTGTTATATATCGGGGTTTATGGACGGAGAGGCATTATTGGGCCCCCTCCCCGAAGACATGAACATTATCTCTAGAGGGGGTCAAGTATTTCGGAAACGTTTGTCGGGGATTGGCACTTACCAGAATGAGGATCCCCGACTGGAAGCTCGTATATCAGATCAGAGATTCCAAGAGTACCGAAAGACAATGGCATGCGCTGGTAAGCCCCCTCCTTTCAAAGTTGACGTCGTCGATTTGAGAAAAATGGGAGTAGAGGCAGAGCTTATAGATCTAAAATAGCACATTTAATTTACACCTTGAATACCAGACTATCATTTAAGCCAAACTTTTCGTAGCATCTGCCTGCCTGGTTAATGTACTATCGTATTTTGGACAGCTTAAGCGAGCCTGGCGCGGAAAATTTACTATCCGATGTATAACTAGGCGATGCACCCCGAGTACATGAGTTAGGTAGCTAAACTTATCGCCTAGGTTCTACCCAGAGTTGCACTACCTGCTTTGATCAACACGGTAACTAAGAGTGCAATATCGCGGGAAGGATCTCTTGCCCGACGATATCTTCAAGTTCTCAAACTGTTCAGTGGTACAGATTGAACCAGCCAACTGCACCATAAAACAGCCTCGCAATCGTAATAATGAATACCAAGTTGCCTTGCTCAATTTGAGAGAATTATATTTTCGACTATTAGGCCACAATTAAGTAAAACACCACCACTCCCTTTCTCCTTGTTACATAACCCATTTGTGCGATATCCAGGATTCGAACCATTATACCCAATCCACCAGTGCTCCCCACAGAAGTTTTGGTGTCAGCTAATCACAACGAAAAAGCCCACGGGGCACCCCCCCTCCCCATCTGCCGTCGTTTGTTGCCATTCTAGTGCCGTATCGTCGCTGCACAAAGCCCCGCTAACGGTTTGACCACCACTAAGTGGCAGAATAAGACATGGAAGATTGGCAATAGTATAAGTGTTCCCTGGGACCATGACGGGGGGGGGAGATGGCGGACTCGGCCCGGGCAAGGGTTGTTTGTTGTACGTCGTGCTCTCGTCGCCCCCAAAGCCCGTCAGGTAGCCAGTGAAGGTGAAATGGCCCGGGCCGGAGAATGTGAGCTTCTTCGGCGCCGCCTGTTCAGCCGTGGGGAACGAGAAGCTCAATGTACAAGTTTTGAGCAAAGTGAGCTCTCCGTTGACTTCGTCAGGAATCTTAAGATCGACGATGGTGCACATGTCACCAGGAGTGACGACACCAACTGGAACGTAGCCATAGGCTGTATCTGGCGACGACTTGGAAATTGGCACGAGACCATAGGTGGAAATCGTTCCAGGACCTGTGGGGTAATCGCTACCAGCAGGGCAGGTTGCCCTGGAGTTGAGAGGCAGTGATAAAGCCGCCGCCAAGGCGACATGTGCCATCATAGGCACAAGTAGTTGGGCTCGCATAGTGAGTGAATAAAAGAAATAGCTAGAGGCAAAGGGTTCAATACCGGCAAGGATCGATTCGAAATATCATGACCCTCAATTTCAGCGTATGTTAAAATTTGCCGATACTTCTCATCAACGCTGGGCGACGTCTACGTTTATAACAGCTCCAAGATCTGCGCCAATACAAACCTCATTGAGCGGCCAGCTAGCTAGCTAGCAACCCCCGAATTCTACAGCTGACCAGCGCTAAATTTTCAGGTAAGCCGCAGCTATAGCTTAAGATTTCCCCAATTTCCACCGATTTGGGACGCCACGTCGCTTTTCATTCGTGAACTACCAGCGCCGTTGGTGCTTCGGTCGCCGAACCCCCTGTGACGACGCGCCGAACGCCGAAAAGTTGGAAAAGATCGGCACGGCGCAATTGGCGGGCTTCCATCTGTCACCTCTAACCGAAAGCAGATGAGATCAACCAAGAATCGAGAGAGGTGGTAGGGCCTTGAGATTGGAATCTTCAATTACTCTTGCTATTACAGCACAGGCTTGTTTGTCCTGTAGGTAAGGCGACTGCCAGAGTGATCAAACTTGGCCCCCTGCAAGTTTTGCTGGGTTTCAGCAGAGGATAAATACATAAACTTGTGTAGCATATCTTGACGTGTGGTAGGTAGTCTTGACAACACACACTTCAATCACATCCGCCCTTCTTATAGCAAATTCGTGGCTTGCTTGCAACCTCTGCTCTTCTCTTCTAGACTCTCTGCGTTGGCCGCCGATGGTGGTACTGCTTGTGACTGAACGGCGTCTTGGACTGCGACGGTGATGGCAGTTCTGGCTCGGCCATTATGTGCTAGTCCATTCCAACCGGGAGCTGGAGTGATATTTGTGATAGGCAAACTTTGTGCAGCGACGGCCAGCCAACAACTAGTCAGATAGATAGCTAAAGCACCTAAATACCTACCTAAACACCTAAGCACCTACTTGGTTGTAAGTAGGGGATCTAGGCCGCCAGGCCGGAAGGAGGGGTTGAGGGGTCGAATGAGAAGAAAATCGCAGTGAAAAAAAAAGCTGTCAGAGGTCCGGCTGATCCAAAATCAGCTGGCCCAGCTGATCCATCCCCATCCCCAACCCTAACCCTTACCGTGGATATCTCCCCGATGTCGCCCTATAGTGCACAAAAAAAAAAAAAAAAAAAAAAAAAAGCGATGTGGTGCACGGCAAGCGAAGTGGTGGGCACAGCCACAATCATATGACAGCTGGTTCCAAGCAATGTATCTCCGCCCCGCACCAGTCTCAAGTGACGAAATTGAACCTTGATGAGACTCACCCTGTCAACCTTGACGCTGAGTTTAAAGACTCTTTTATCGTAACGGCTACCATGAGACTAATTAATGTTGAGACACTAGACTTGGAAGAGTTTTACGGGGAAGAAGTTCCCAAATATGCGATTCTTTCTCACACATGGGAAGATGGCGAGGTCACGTTCCAGGATTGGAAGGAGCCCAGTATCTCCTCGAAAAAGCCAGGGTTCGCCAAGATTCGAGGCGCATGTCGACAATGTCTAAATGACTCTTTAAAATACCTATGGGTAGACACCAACTGCATCGATAAGACAAGCTCTGCAGAGCTGACGGAAGCCATCAATTCTATGTTTGCTTGGTACCAGAGAGCTGAAATATGCTATAACTATCTTATCGATGTCCCTCCTATCGACAAGAAGGATAGGGACCGGCTGGTTCATTTTCGAAAGAGTCGCTGGTTTACTCGAGGCTGGACCCTACAAGAGCTGCTCGCTCCTCAAAGATCAGTCTTCTTCTCACAAGATTGGGCAAAATTCGGCAGCAGATCTTCATCTCTGCTAAACCCGATATCCTCAATAACCGGCATAGATGTCAGATTTCTCAGCGGCACATCGTTAATGAATGCAAGCGTCTCCGAAAAGATGTCTTGGCTTTCGCGACGGGTCACTACTAGAGTCGAAGATATAGCATACTGCGCCCTCGGAATATTCGACATCAACATGCCTCTATTGTACGGCGAAGGAATGAAGGCCTTTATTCGTCTACAAGAAGAGATCATCAAAGTCTCGAATGATCATACTCTTTTTTGCTGGACTTGGACAAACTCCATACCTAGAGATTGGGTCAGCATGCTTGCACCGTCACCAGAGGCATTCATGTTTTCCGAAAGTTATCTTGCGAGAGAGACGACAGCTACGCCGTCTTCATATTCCATGACCAACGCTGGGCTCTCCATACGTCTTGCCACGGTCCAGACCTGGTCCTATTCATTTGCGATTCTCAATGCTATATCCAAAAACACACCTTCGAGCCGACGTGTCGCCATCCCCATAGCCGCACACAACAACGGTACGTTTCGAAGGCTGCAGTTTCCACCAAGACCATCACTTTGTGAAGCGAGTCTTATCGCCCTTCACCGACGTCTATTTGTGAGCACCAGACCTGGCTTATCGGGTGTGTCATTGTTGTCTACGGTACCCAGGTTCAAGTACGGCCTGATCCTGACATTTGGGGATATGCGTTCATTGCTAGACAAGCGCCTTTCTAACTACTCCAACCTGGAATACAACGATGGCTTTATTCCGGTGGAAAGGGCAGCGGGTCTCCTGGGCTTTGAAGTTTACCCTCCGTACAGATTTAACTCTGAACGAAGCCTGCTTCTATTCCCAACATACGAGGACCCAGGTCAACTCTCCTGCGTTTTCTTACGCCTGGGGTCAACTAAACAGTCAGGGTGTGTGCTTTTCTTTGGCATCCGGGCCTTGACATCGACCGAAGTTCTGTGGTTCTGCAAAATACTTCCCGCAGCCGATTGGGACAAAATCACCTCCAATCACGAGCTTAGAAAACTGAGAGCCAAGTATACCGGAGAAACACTAAGCTCAATGTATTCTCATTCTTCCGACTTGCACCTGAGCTTAAAAATTGATGACGAGGTCGGCGTGATTGGCGACACGGTGATGCGATTCGCTCACCTTTTCAAGTTCGGCCAAGTGCCTAGATTTGGCGTTAACGAGGCGGAGGAGGAAGCAGCGGCTAGTGACACTGACTCAAACTGTGCTGTACTCCTATACAGTGATGAGAACTATACTGAAAGAAAATCTCGCGCTTAGCAATAAGATAAAGAACGCTTATTCTATAATGTTTAGAAACTTCCACTGTCTGCAGCTCCGTTATGCCTCGCCTTAGAATACCTAAGGTACCTAAGGGATCTTTACATGTGATGAGGCGGACGCTGAGCTCCGCTGAACCCCTTGTCCCCGAAGTAGGTCCAACGACTAGGTCACTAGTTGATTATCGCTAGCTTGTTAATGGCAGCTATGTAGAGTAAAGCATTATCACAATTGTAAAGGCTTCCGGCCATAGACAAAAACACTGTAGTCGCGTAAATAGTGATTCAGTCAGAAAAGTAAAAGGAGTATAGAAGGCCAGTCTCGAACTTACATATTCATATATATGTGAACGGAAGGACATTCGGCTCTTTCCAGACCTCGGATAAAAAATACTCGATTTCCTCAGCAGACCACCCAATCACAGTAATAACCTTAAAAACTAATACCATACAGTCCGTCTAGGATAACCCCCTGTTCCTAACAATAAGGCCACTAAATTTTTGATTACGGGGTTGAGCGCCGAGTATAGAGCACCGACCCTTTCCCCTTACCTCACCATCTTTCAACCCTCCCAAGTACACCATCGGACAAAAACTGATGAATTATACAAATTGCCTATAGCTCATCTGGAGACCAATGCAGCATGGTCTCGAACCACTGATCGCTCTCCAAGTTCATCGACTCCATCCAGACCATCTCATCCAGTATCGAGGGATAGCGACCCCCGGTGATGTCGGGCTCTGCGATCCAGTCTCCAGTCACCGCGTCACGTTTCTGAGCTACTAAGAGCATCTTAGATTCCATCCACGCCCGCGACCGAGTCAGTAGTTTGGATAGCAGCTTGAATAGGTCGTCATCGATATCCAGGCCGGTTTCCCCACTCAGCCGCTCAAACTTCGCAGACACCCAGTCCAGAACCAGCGACAAGTCGACTCGGGTCCGCACCGCTCGGCAGTCCCAGGCTGGATCTTCCATTGTCGACAGGTGCTTCAAGATGACGGTGCACCGGATAGTCTGCGACCAAAAATGAAAGGGAAGACCGACGCAGTCTGCGAGCGGCACTGTTTGGAATATGTCCAACCACGAGCGGATGGCCTCGACGGACTGCCATTGGCACTCCAGACGTTCGAAACCGGGGACCTGCCCACTGCCGCCAAATTGACCGGGCAAAGCAATTTCTGGTGCATCCGTGTTGATCGAAAATGCTGTCTGGTATATGTACAGCTCTGCATATTGTGTATACATATCGAGAATATCTGCATGCCACGGCCGGGCAGGGCCCACGCCTGCATGTTAGTGTAACCGTGTCTTGATCAATAATGATAGCCGTTGACTCGGATGCCGCGACACTCACCCCTATGGTGGAATCCCGGAGAGAGGGAAGCTCTGAGGTCAAGTAGCTCCGCACGTAGTGTTTTGAGGTATAAAATAGACGGGACAGTGACAGGCGCCGCGTGTGCTGAGGCACGACTGCGATCTGCCTCCTGCTGTTCTCGAATCTCGGCTGCTTTCTGAATGAGCAGCTGCAAGCGCACATGGAATACCAATGCCTCATCAGTCGGACAGGACTTGTTCATCCCGACAATGCGCAGGGCCTCTCCCATTTGAGGTGTCCACCGGAGAGCATCTATACGGCTAAAGTGAGAGGCGAGGCTAGTAAGGCGTGTACGTTAGCAACTTGCATCGAACGCAGCCACGAATGCACGGGCAGAATAAGGATTACGCCAGCATACGTACTTAGAGCTCAAGACAAAACATGCCAGCACCGCTCGGTGACGTTCCATGAAGCTTTGAACACTGTCATTAGTGTCCTGGTTATCTCTGCTGAACCCTTGAGTGAGCGTCATCATTATAGTTAAATCGGGCGGCGATGGCTTGTTCAGTCGCATGTCATACACCAGTGAAATGGCAAGCATCATGAGGCGCGACAAGAGGTCTGCACGGCCGAGGAAGCCGTCGGTGCTCCATGTGATATACGTGAGCAATCCAAGCAGAATGTCAATATTGGACTGGGCTTCGAGAATCGCCGCTGCGGTTATGAGTCTCTTTAGATGCTCAGCTCTGGCCAGCTTTGTCTGTGTTGAGAAGGACGTGACAGTAACGATGGCCTGGAATAGGAATGGCCGATCTCTGCGTAACTCCCAAGCCGTGAGGCGGGGAGGGAGATGGACAAGGGGGAAGCATGGTAGCATCCGTGATCGGAATAGGTTGAGACACTCTTCGGCCTCGTGTGGTGAGATATCGAGGGGAGCCAGGGTGTTACGGGGTGCTGCGGCCGGGGTTGAGCACAACGGTGCCGCCGGCGATAGGTCCGTTGCCGCAATCGGGCCCCCGGCGATGCTGGGGTTAGTGCTGCCCGAGGTTGACGGAGTCCGTACCGAGCTAGCTGTGGATAGCGATAGGCTCTCATCGCCGAGGAGCCTATGCACGTTTGCCGAAGATCCGGAGGCGCTGACAACGGACTGCATAGCGGATAATAAAGACTCTATCTTCCCCTCTAGTTGGGCGATGCGCGTATCCGACTCCTGTGCCCTCTGCGCAATGCGACGGCGAGCAGAGTCGGACGGCTGGCAATCTTTCCTGAGACGAAAACATCTAGATGCAAAGTCGTTCAGCGCGTGCCAGGCATCAATTTTGCTAGGATGCTGCTAACCTCTCGCAGCTGCCACCACTGGGGCGAGGAACACAGCGGCACTTGGCCTTGAAGCATGCCATACAGGCCAGGCCATACGTGGTGGACTGGCCCTGCCCTGCCCCGTTTCTATCCATTGCTGCTTACAATACGGTACTGGTTACCTTTGTCTTATCGAGAAGGCCGTATATCCTCAGGAATGGGGCCGAGTGCCTGAGAGATGGATTGCATTAAAGGGCGAGGAAAATCCAACGGAGTCTAGTCCGGCGGAATTCGGCTCCGTGCCCCCACCGACGATTGCATACGAACGGACTTTGGCGCCGAAACCCTGACGAATGCTGTTGTGCGCTTTCAACAAGGCGTTCTGAATTGGGGAGTGACGTCATATCTTTTCCCTGAGAAGTTCAGAATATTATGGGACACCTATACCTGAAAATAGCAATTCTAGTAAATAAACTAGGAGATGGCTGTCTGTTGGAGCTGGCAATTGGGCGCTCTTAGCGTAGGCTACCATCACCTATACTCCTGACCTTCGAATGGATTATGAGAAGGGCGGCATATCTATGGCTAATTGCTTGATCTAGCACGAGTAGAAAATAGGGATCTTGATCGAGTCTAGTTTTTGAGACTTGAAAGGATCATTTGCGTAGTTTTGCGTAGCAAGGTAGGTACTTCAGGTTTCACTTTCAGACGCACTACAATCTGTTGAAAGATGCAAGGATCTCATCCCAGACGCCGGCTATGGTACAGACCCGAAAGACCCTATACTGTAGGCAAAGAGCCAGTCAAGAGACAATATTGTTTTTGTCTACGTCCTCCTTTCTCAACCGCACCAAATGGGGCGATGATCCTGCTACATGCCATGCTGGGCGCTGCGACTGACTGAGACTGAGCCTGGGCCTTGTGTCAACGAACCAGCGGTTTGGACCTACCCGTGGATTTATTTTATTCCGCGGATTGTTTACGTGAATGGGAAGAGTCAAAGGCACAGGGATGGCGCAGGGAACTTCTGTCGCCTGTAGCGGGGCGCTTAAGCCCGCAGAGGAATAGTCAGTGGGCCGAACGGGCAGCTGAGGAATGGAAGAGGAACGGACGGAGATTACGATTATTCACCGACAGATTCTATCCCAGAATTTATCGTGAAACTAATTACCGCCTTTGTCGATGTGTGCGGATGATCCGTAGGTCTAACTGGCCGTATAGTGACGCTTATCTAGCGATGATGCCAACTGCAAATGAAGGCGAAGATATGAGGGCGAGAGGCACAGTCAATCATGTGGTTTGCAAGATTCGCATCCATATACTTAGTTTATCTACCCGCCTAGCTGAGCAATTCTTGTCCCCTGACCTTCCCTGTTCAGTTGACCTCCGCTACAGCCAACCATCGTCGCCGTACCCCGCTTCCATATATTCTTGTCGCCATTCTCCGCTCTGGTGTAGCTAACAAACAAAACAATACCCCATGAATCGTATCTCCAACAACGCGCACCTGTAAGAACACCATGCACACTAAGGACCACTGCAAGATTGGGGCGGCCGCCCAAATCCCCGTCAACTCCACAAAGCCAGTCATCTCTGTCAGTCCTGTTGTTGTGCCCACCCCAGACCGTCTTACCGACCTCGAAGTGCGTGTAACCGCCCCAGTTACCGGCGATGGGCTACCGATTGTCATCTTCTCACACGGGCAAGGCCCGGGGAGCTTCTTGTCTTCTCTCGATGGGTATGCACCCCTTGTCGAGTTCTGGGCCGCCCATGGGTTTGCCGTAATCCAGCCAACGCACGTGAGCTCGACGCATCTGGGGCTGAAGGCTCCGCCGGGAGAGAAAATGTACATGCTCCGGGATCGCATGGCAGATGTCCCGCGCATCCTCGATAACCTCCGCACCATCGGGGCGGGGGTTCCTGGGCTAGAGAGCCGACTCGATTATAGCCGTATCGCGATGGCCGGCCACTCGGGAGGCGCGTTAACCACCTCTTTGGCCATTGGCACCAGCAATACGGACCCGCGTGACGGCTTCAAGCTGGACCCACACGACACCCGGATCAAGGCGGGCATAATCATGGCCGGGCCGGGGGCCGGAGGCTCTGCATTAAATGATGATGGGAAGAAATTCCTCCCGTTCCTGGACACAGACTTCAGCACCATGACGACACCCGCGCTCGTTGTCATCGGAGACGCGGACGACGAGCTCACAGTGACGGACCGTGGTGCAGCTTGGAGTGCAGACCCTTATCACCTATCTCCAGGGCCGAAGGCCCTGCTCACGATCAAGGGTGGAAAGCACCAACTCTGTGGGATTGAGACGTGGGCTGGAAATCCTTCAAACGAGGAGTCTCCCACGCGCCTAGGCATCGTGCAGAGGATGACTTGGGCATATCTGCGAAGCCAGCTCTATGATGGAGACACAACATGGGCTGACGCATGCAAGGCTCTAGAGATCCCCGATCTGGCGGAACATGCTGTAGTTGAGAGCAAATGATGTAGTACTCGTAAAATTCCCGGAGGACATGCAAATTCCACGCTTAAGGTTTCATAGGTAAAGACGAAGCGATACATATTATATAGAATTACCGAGACAAGTATAATCATTTTCATTGTGCAGATCCGGCGATGGCGGTCCAGGAAGTAGCACCACCTTGGTAATGCGGAGCTTTTAGCAAGCTCTTCTGTGTGTTGGACTATAACTAGTTCGTGATATTACAAGGCAGCCTTCCTAGCTCTCTTGTCGTTTACTGGCACCGCCATCATAGCATGCTGACTGGTCGCGACAAGCTGTCCTTCCTGGTTGAGCACCACGATATCGTAGTCCATGCGATTCTCCAGCAGGCTCCTTACTGTTATCCGCAAGAATAGCCACTTTGTGCCTTCCTCTGGCAGAAGTCTCTTGACCTCGGTACTGATGGTCATCGTGGAGACAATGTAGTTGATATTCGTGTCATGGTCCCCGAACCCTTTGCCGAGGAAGCTGTCGCTCTTGCCCTCAGCGCGAGCCTTCCGCTGCGCCAGCCCTGCCTGGGCGATAACCTCAAACCAGGAAGGTCGCTCGACGGGGTCGACGAAGTTATGGAGAATGGGTAAGGTGTTGTCGATGGCTAGGTGGAGTGTATCCTTGTTCCACACTGCACCGTTGGGCGAGGAGGGTTCCTGCCAGGCCGGCGTCACCCACTGGTCCAGGAAATGGCGATCCGAGATGGTGCGCTGGACAAAGAATTTGATATAGGAATGGCCGCGGCGAAAGATGGTGGGGGAATAAGGGGTGAGATAGCCAATCCATTCCGGGTCGACGTCGTCCTCCAAGGCCTGCATCGAGGTGGGCGGGACTGGACGTGGCGAGAGCTGCCATCCGGTCTTCGCCGAGAGAGCCCCCGGCACCGAAAAGTTTGTCATTCTGCTCCTCATGATTAATTGGTTCTGTTTTACGGAATACGCAATTTGGTCTTACGTGAAGTAGCCAACGAAGGTAGGCTTGCCCCTTTGGGATGCCTCGACATGCACTGTCGTGAGGGCCCTTGACGTGTTCGCGACACGTATGTGAAACTCCGCCTTCTGTGGCAGCGGGAGGGTTGGACGGAAGAACTGGATGGCATAGTGAAGCACCTGGAGATGAGCGCTCGTCTCTGGGGTTCGCGCGACGAAATCGGAGACGGCTTTGTGCGCATAGGCGACCACAAGGCCGCCGACCGTTACTATCATGTATTATTAGACCCCATTGACGAGCTTAAAGAACGACAGCATTGTAGTCGCTGCCGGGGAAGGCACGAACCGACACCAAAGCCAGCGGACGGGGGAAATCCAACCACATAGCGCCCGAGCTCGGGTGACTCGAGCTCCAGCACTTTGCTCACCGGTACCTGTTCCTCGGAGGCCGCCATGGACGCTGAAGCTTCAATTCAGACAAGGGATTGCGCAATATGTCGTGCCGGGGAAGACTGAAAAGATCTCCAACCAAGGTTGAATGCAAGTAGAAAGTCGAAGTTTCAAGCCGCATTGGCACGTGTGCGCAGTCGGTAATTGGTAGGTAGTGCTGACTGCTGTGCCGTGACTAGTGTAACAGGGCGACCCACCTTTTTTCTCAATAGAGAGTACGACATATGCGACCACCCCTTAAGCCTAAATGCGTCGCTTTGACTCGGACCTCACAAATAATACACGACGACGGAGATTGACAAGGGGATAGAGCGACAGATTACGAACAACACCAATGATATGACTTTAAACAAGTCGGCCTCAGATCTATACGATGGCGGTCCCCTTCGGACTCTTCCTCTAGTACAATACTCTAACAACCTAGAACGACACCGCTGTATAGCACCTCGATACTTTAATCCGAGATGGACGTAGCTTAGCCTCATCGCATACCATTCGACAGCAGCGTGAAGAAGCCTGTAGCGCTAGCAGACGATAGTTGTCGACGCCTAGAGCTGGCTGAGGCGCAGCCTCGAAGCATGAACGAAGGGGGGTGGTAACCCCTCACCTATCAAAATCTGTCACAATGATTCAGACTGCTTTCCGCACTCGGTTGCAATAATTATCGCGTCGGACGATCCTCGCAAGCGCATCGTTGCACCTTTGCCGCATATTTGAGCGAGATATTACAACTCTTTTGCACCGGGGGCTCGAGTATTGTAGGTGGGTGTCGCAGTCTCTTCCACGCCCTCGGAGTATCTCTTTGGGGATGTATAGGGATATTGCTGGCCGTCAAAGGCTTCATCCCTATTGTCTCTAGAAGTGCCGTCTCTCGGTGAGTATCCTTCGATGTGTGGTCGCATAACATGTGGCATTGGATTTATCCATGTCGGACGCATATCTGGAGCCGGATCGTTGACATTACCATAACCTTCAAGGGCTTCCTTCATAACCAGCGCTGGTTGCGATCGGGGATGTGAGTTGCTTGCCCTGAGGATAACGTGTTGATCGCTGGGGATGAGTTCGTGAATGGTGAGAGTCTTGCCAGCGCTCACGAGCAGAATTTTAATCGGAGCTCTGTGGTCAGGGTCACAGCACCTGTCATCCACGAGCGCCTGGAGATATTCAACAACTTCCCAGAGAGCCAAATTCCAAGAATATAGACTGGTGTCAAACTGCGAGAGTCCGTCGATAATACAGTATACGGTGACTGAGGAAGATAAACGACCCAAGAGGTCGCCGAAGAGATTGCACAGCGTCGAAATCGGCAACTCAAGTGCTTCGGTAAAATTTAAAGTCGCCAATATATTCTTGGAATTTTCAAGGTGATTTGGCAATCCGGCAGGCCAGTCGATGAGAAGCTGGATAATTAGGCTGCGAATTAAGCCTTGTGGACCCGGTAGGCTCCCTTCCGGTGCAACATGCTCTCCACAGAAGAAGCATAGGACGATATTCTGAGTTATTTTCGCAGTTGCGTTTTGATAATTCCCCCGCAAGCTCTCAACTAGGAAGGCACAGAAGACCGACATGGCAGAGATTTTGCCCACACTGTTCTCCTGCATGTGACCGTTCACGAGGAGGAGGTTCGAGTCCGATGGAGAGAGCCAGTAGCCAAGTATTATGTCGGTATCCATGAGGAACGTAGCTCGGGAAAGAGCCTTCTCAGTGAAAGAATGCTGCTTTCGCAGCACGGTGCAGAGGTCTTGGTCTGCTACAGTAAGCTCCTCCTCATCGCTAGCCAGCCTTCCAAATAATGTGTTCGGTTGGACTGTATCTTCTACCCGTGGCGAGCGGTACGGGGGATCGAAGAAATAATCTTCCGCCGGGATTGCTATAAATATTGTAAGCGCAGTTTTGGAGACGTCACAAAATCATCAAACTTACCTAGCATATCCCGAGACGCACCCAGGCTACCTTGGCGCAAGTGCTCTTGGACCATCTGATAAATCGATAGAAAGAAATGACCACCTCCGCTCGCCAAAGCTGCTTGAGATTGCCGTATTTCGTTGATATCTGCAGCTAGGGAGTGAATCCCAGTCGCTATTGTGTTTATGAATTCTACCTGGCTTTCCACCGTAGTAGCGAGCCGTTCCTGGCTCGCCTGCACCTTTTCGATTGATACACGGCTCAGGTGCACAATCCAAGTGTCTAGGTCTTTCTCTGATTGGCGAAGTGGCTTGAGAAGAGCTTCTACTTCGGCGACGGGATCTCCTGCAATAGCCTTGCCGAATTTCTTGTACACTTTGAATTAAAGCGTCGGGTTAGCTCCTGAGCTCGTAAGGTCATGTTCTTGGACAGATACTCACGAGGATACTTTTCCTGTCGGAGTAGAATGCGAATGAGAGCAGGTATGGACTTTACAAGCTCTTTATATAGCATTCCAATAAGGCCAGCGAGATGGTCGTCGGTTGGATGTAGCTCTCTGTAGCGTCTAGCCTGTTCCAAAACCTCCGGGATCCGTTCAAATATCTCGAATATCTTCTCGCAGCATTCGCATCTTCTTTTTACGGCCTACAGTGTAATGTGTAAGGAAGATGCCATTTGGTGTCTGCTATCGCCGGAGCGAGTATTGGCCAAAACGATGGTCAGTGAAGTGGCTTACCTTAAATATGATGATTAATCCGCCTTTCAAGATTCCCAATCCGTTCTCGTCCGGGATACCCTCCAGAAGGGGCATGACATTTCTTGATATCCCGGACCCATTGCGGAACATGCGACGTGCAAAAATTCGGTTGCCTTTCTCATTGTATGAATCCCGTGCCTTCTCAAGCTCGTTAAGGACTTCTTGCCAACCCCAAGAAGCTTGTTCGGGTCCGGACCAAAAAGACTCGCCAGTATTACTGGCATAATTTTCTATTGCTCGTCGTAGCTCACTGTACAGGGGCTTGTCAGAACGAGCCCACTAACTCGAGAGTTATCGTATCTGCTCGCTGGAGACGATCAGGCGCGATGGCGGTAGGCATATGTGCACGAGAGCAGAATTTCTCCCAAGTAGAAAGTGATATAATGAGCCGAGCATGACTTACTTGTTATCAAGCTCCGAAATCAAGTTCTGTGGCGCGAGATTATGACAGCTGTTGAGTCGAACAAGAGCGGCAGCCTGCGACATTGTATCGTTTGTTCTGCACCAAGACTGAAATATCCGTACCTCGCACTCGTTATTAAGTCTCTCGAGCAATGTTTGAGGCAGATATCTTTCCGAGTCCATATCAAACGTGGGGTCTGCCCTTCCTCAGATCCATTTCGGTGGCAAGAGCATATTGTCACATTCTCAAAAGCTAAAGCAGGTAAGACGATCGGAGGAAAGGCTGTCAAGTTGCCACACCGTGCCGGAGAGCCTCCTCACGAACCCTTTTTGGTCGAGTTATTTCGGGGATTCTCGAGGTCATCAGGCTGTACTCTGTACCACCGGAGCTTCCAAAGTCCGAGGGCTTGCAGATATTGGCACCCTGGCTGAAAACTGGTCCGCAAATCAAGTCACAGCCGGCCCGGTTAGTTTTGAGGGCTTACTGGATATAGCGAATCAGACGATTTCACAAAGTTCTACTGCATATTTAGCGCCTGGGATCCCCCCAACGAAGAGATCTTTAAGGCCAATCAAGATGTGCTTATCGTCTACCGCGTGGCCCTGAATATCTAGGTGGGAGGGGTATTGGTCACCATTGGTTCAGTTAAAATCTTGTAGGCTGATCGTGAGGCTCTGCCTTAGATGACGCTTCATACCTAGGCAGGTTCGTCAAATACGAGCCGGGGTATTCTAACGGGGCCCAACGCGGACTTTTCAAGGCACTCATTTGCATTGATCCTCGACAAGACCTGTACAAAACCCATACTTCATGTTCAAGATCCATCATTACCCCTGAAGAAGAGCTCAAGCGGCAGCAATTCCTAATTCCATCAAAACCGGCTCAAGAACTGCATAAGAAGGCCGTCATTTGGTCGAATTGATTAATCATGGACCAGCCACAGAAGAGCGTTACTTTCGATATTGGCAGCAATGAACGGTCACGACCCATGAGAAGAGATAGCGAGGATAGTTCACAACTTAGCCAAAGCGACACATCTCAAGAAATGATGCCAGCGAAAGGTAAAGGTACTGTGCTACGTCCAGAAGCCTTCAGCAGAGACGACAGTGGGTCAGAATCTGACTCGAGAGACTCTCAGTGTAAGTAGACCGACTTGCATGAGCATTTCATATGATTCAATTCCGATCACAACTAACCAATTTGCAATCAAAGCATCCAGTGACCACGAAGCGCCTGCTCCGGCTGGCAAAAAACACCTCACTCCGCATTTCCAAGACATTTATTCGCGGCTGGCCAAGCTCGAAAAACACAACCAGGACATCGAAGAGAATGACGAAACGTCTTTGAAAGATGTTCCCGAGGAGAACGGTGACTACATGCTGACAACAAAACCGGAGGTTCGGGACTGTAACTGGATGCGGTTCAAGAACCGCTTCGACACTTCCGAACCTCTATGCTCCATTGAGACCTTTATGGCTAGTGACGATATGGACGGTGAAATGGAGGAGGAGCAGCTCGCACGACTGTCAGAGAAAAAGAGAAAGGAGTATCTGCAAATCCCTCGGAAACCGGTGCGGAAGTCCCCACAGAATGACAAAACGCCTGATCCCTTAGAACGCATTCGAATCAACTCAGCGATCATTCTGGCGTACCTGGCCAAGGTCAGCGGTGAAAGCTCTTGGGCCGAGAAACCGCACACCTTCCTAAAACCTTTTAGAGTTTTGATATATTTCCATGACAAAATGCAGCAAGAGTTTGAATCGCTGGAGAAAGAGTTTGGAGACAACCTGAATGGAAAGGTTGGCGAACCACAGGGACGGAGCGAAGGCCAAGATGCGCCCCAGTCCGAGAACCAGATTAGAACTGCTGATGAGTTAATCGAAAGCACTACTCAGCCAACCACAGCAGAGAGCGGCACCATGGCTCCCAAGGAAGCGAATAAGGATCTCAGTTTGGATCAGGCTGATCGATCCACCCCGGCACTATCTACCTCGGCAAGCCAATTAGCGAGCGAAGGGACTTCCGTGCCCAAGCAACAAAAGGAGCTGCAAGACATGATGAGAAGCCACAAGGCATACGAGGACATGAAGTGTTATATCGAGTTTGCAGCAGCCCGGATCATTCCTCGGTATCATATGTTTGACAACCGCGACTACAGAGACCCCTGCAAAATTAGATACGATGATATCTGGACCCTATTCCGCCCTGGACAGTTCGTTTTTGATCCCATTAAACGCAGAGGAGGTGACTCTAAGAAGAAATCCCCCGGGGATCCATCTTCTACCCTAGCCGCCTTGAAACTGCTCCGGGTATTCTACATCGAGACGGAAGCGCCAAGCTGGGAAGTAGATGACCTGGAGCCAGATGGTGGGGTTCTCCAGCGTGACTTGGAACCGGAGAGTTTATACACCTACATTTGGGCTTACTACATCGACTACGATGGAGACGCATTTTGTGGAGTTGGTCGGTGCTTCAAGATCGCACGCTTCGATGGAGAGAAGGAAATCACAAAACTGGAGATATACCCAGTACGGTTCGATAAGGATTACGAGAAAACGATAGAGGAGCTCCAGCAAACTGGCAGACAGGTGCAACAACTGCTCTCCGACCGGCACGCTTACCGATCACATCAAGGCTGGACCCTGGTAGAAGATCCGACTGGGCAGCCGAGGGGCACCCGCTCAGGCAGCGATACTCCTTTCCCAGAGTTCATTGAAAGCGATGTCATTATCGACTTTCATGAAGCGTACAAAGCCTTTCCGTGGTGGAAGCCATCTTTCACCAAATGGGTCAAAAGACCATGGTCACCCGAGACCGAATACGACCACTTCGCAATTGTAAAATGGTCTAACGAAGACCGAAGCACCGCGGTCAGCAAGGTTTACGAAATAATGATTTCTAGTGATGATGTGGCCGACCTGGAGCTTGCTGAGGTTTTGAAGTTGGACAGGTTTATTAGCAAAGAGAGCCTAGGCGAGTCGGGACACACCGAACAGGAACTTTCCGACGAAGACCTCGCGCTCCTCCCCGCACGAGTCTTCGCCTACGCCCTAAGAGAGCGAAGCTTTGTGAATGCAGACGTTCGTTCCCTACGGCCGATCCCGCCAGCGTCTAATACATTTAGCAATCTCCAGATTGGCGCTAGACACAAAGAGGTAATCATGTCGACCGTCTTTGAGCACTTTGAGCGGAAGAAGGTACAGCGCGAGGCCGAAATGCAAAACCGCACTGTTACAAACCAGGACTTTATCCGCGGAAAGGGTCGAGGCCTTATCATTCTCCTCCACGGGCCGCCGGGAGTGGGCAAGACTGCGACAGCGGAGGCTGTCTCGGACGAATATAAGAAGCCCTTATTCCTTATCACCTGTGGCGACTTGGGCACGGTTGCAAGAACAGTGGAATCAACCCTCTACGCCATCTTCCGCCTTGCCAACTTATGGGACTGTATCCTCCTTTTGGACGAGGCCGATATTTTTCTGTCTCAGCGACAGAAAACTGACGACAACATACACAGGAATGCATTAGTCTCGGGTAAGTGCTTTGAGAACATATTTGCAGAGTGCGTCCGTACAGACTAATCACGCAAAACTGCGCGCAGTCTTTTTAAGAACACTCGAATATTATTCCGGAATTTTGTTTCTCACCACAAACCGAGTGGGAGTAATGGATGATGCAATTACCTCTCGCGTCCACCTTAATCTGTGCTATCCGTCACTTGGCTTGTCGGAAACAACCGCATTGTTCCAAATCAACATCCATCGCCTAGCACGCATTGAGCAAGAGCGCGCAATGCTGACCGGCAAGCCCCAAATGGGAATAAATGATGTCGAGATTATCAGTTTTGCCACGGAGCATTTCGGCAACAACTCGCCTAACAACAGATGGAACGGACGGCAGATCCGTAATGCCTTTCAGATTGCCAGCTCACTTGCTCACTTTCAGTCCCATAAAACACCTGACCCAGCAGGACAGCCGTGCATCGGGCGGGAGCATTTTGAGAAGGTGGAAGAGCTGACCAAGGACTATGAGCAGTATAGAGAAAAGATATTTTCGGCGACGTCAGCGGAGTTGGCCAGCCAGAGAGAAGAACGCGCCTTAGACTCCGGACACCCACACCCGAGCCGTCTTCGCCGGTCTGCTGCCCAGGGAAAGCCTCCCGTCAGCCCGTCTCCGTCCTTCACTCAGAAGCAATCTCCACAACCATTCACATCGTCTTCCGTTAGCCCTCAAGCCGGTGCTGCAATGTCGCCGAGTCCATATCATAGATACGAAACAAGACCGTTAGAGCCGCATGGTGCTCAGACGCCAATGCCGCAATCACCAATGTTTTTTCAAGGTCGGCATCAGTCTTCCGGCATGCCAGAGCATTCCTCCCAGGGTGAGAATTACCGCGACGAAGGTTATTACTACGATAGTCCAATGAGCTCCAGCTCTACAAGGCCATTTTACTCTAGTAGCAAGGATTCCGGATTGTAGTTGGGAGGACCAGAGGAATTATCAGCCTTTCATTCAATATGGGGCAGACCCTTAGATCTAGGTATATAAAAGTAGTTGTAATTGCGTGCTCCCCGATACTCGTGATTTTTCACCTCTAGTACCCTCTAGTCTATTTTGCAGGGGCTTGGTTAGCGATAGTATGGCCTGGTGATTGTCGAGTCTTGGCACCTCGAATGCCAGTAATGGCCTTGAATCTCTATTGCACTCTCGTTTAGGGGTATGCTAGACAGATCTACGATATCCTTTGAGATTAATTTCAACCATTTTGATGCGTGATTTCGTCCAGGTAGCGAAAAAGCCGTGCTTTAATTGACCTTGGGCCGTGATTTAGCTACGCTACAACTTAACCCACTAGGCCTACCGATTATAGGGTCCTTCGGTTAGTCTTTCTTGGCCGGGCTGAAAGCATCCTGTTTTAACCCCTTGGCTCCATTGCCTAAACTCGACACCCACTTTAGCAGCATGGTGCTACTCGTCAACAGAAGAGCGATGACCGCACAGAGAACTGACTTCTGCCAGACGGATAGGGTCATCAGAAGCGGGTAGGGGTACCTACAACGAGGTTAGCCACTGATACTATGTCCAATTGAGCCCAGAGGATGCCATACCATCCATTGCGCGAAAAGCAATACTCGATCCAAGCCCAGTACAACAGGGTGAACACCGATCCGAGGGTCGCTGCGCTGTGGGCCTTGATTGTCCACGGAGGACCCAGGAGTATCAAGTCCAGCGTCATCACGATCGCTGGCATCGCATGGAATCCCAAGTCGGGGAGGAATGGAAGTTCATGCCCAGGGGGGACGACGAGGCTCTTATCGATGGCGCGGAGGCTCCAGTATAGGATACCGATAAGAACTTCTAAAGAGGCCGCCAGTATCGCGAGCATATTCTTCGCGGCAAGTAGCTGCTTGCTGCCAAAGGTGTCTGCGAGAAGAGCAAACCAGAAGGTAAGCGTTGACGCTGTCAGCCCGATAAAGGTCAGGAATTGATATGATCCTCCAAATCCTTGATGGAGGGGGTTTGTGATGTTTGGGATCCACGAAAATGCCGCCCCAAAGAGTAGAAGCCCCAAAATATGCGTTGTCATCGAGAGGCCTCTCGTCGATGCGCTGGGCATCTGGGAGTCACGGGACGCCATGGCATTAATTCAGGCGACCCGACAAATGGAATACGCCGCGAGAAGATATTATGGAAAGAGAAGGCTGAAGAGATGGCCGAGTAAAGAAGAAGTCGGGCCAAGGGGGGCGGAAAGAAAGGATTGGCAAAGTAAGCCAGCACAGCGGGAGAGGCGTTCGTTCAAGCCCGCTCCCTGCGGCAAGATTACTATATCCGAAATCCGCTGACATAGGTTAAAGTTCGGTACCAGGTTCAGCACTCTGTCGAGCTGAACTTTGCTGACGGGGTCTAGGGTTCGAACCATGTATCAAGTAATTACCTACAGCGCCTAGCTACCGTGCCTTGTTGACTCAGCTATTAATCTCGAGGAAAGAAAGAAAAATATGGGTTAATGGATAATTAGTGCATTCTAGAACGAGGCAGACCGAATAAGTAAGTCCTTCCCGGCTTCAGAAGAGGACTGGCTACAGTGGCAAGAGGCGGCTAGGCCAACTGGGGAAATACTCGATTGACAGGAGTAATGATGCCCCACATTATAATTGAACTTTATTCCGTACGGGCCGTGATTTGGGACAGTCGGTCTGTTATGCTCTTTATTTCCACACGTCGCGAAAAGCATCTCACAAGTTCCTCTCAAGAGTCGAATAGTTCCTTACGATGACCAATCCCAACTTCATGGATGTGGATAAGCTGTTGGGGAAAGCCAATGCAAGCGAGCCGACTCCCAGCCACCCGGTTACTTAGCTTAGCCCCTCCACCTCCCTCTTGACTAGTGACGTAGCATTTCCCAACTTCCGGGTCGCTATACTACATCGAGATAGCCGAGACCAGAGCTCAACGTCGCGATGTCCCCGGCTTTCGGCTGTGCCAGCGAATCTTGTTGCTTGACGAGAAGAACAACTTTCCTATTCGGGACCGGCAATGTCGGACATGCCTAGCCGACTAGCATTACTACCGAATAAGGCTCACTGAGAATGTGGGGGATACAAGCAAATTGGAGGACCTAGACAAATATTCAATAGCTGCTTATACTCCTGACTCTAGGGAGCGACTAGGTGTAGTACTTGAGGAACTTAGGGAATATGCTTTGCTCAACTTGCTCTGCCCACCCAGTCCGCAAGACACTGAGACACTGAATAAGGGTCTTGCGGAGCCTGCGTCTTGTAGTCGCTATAATGGTAGATTGGCCCCCATGGCATTGTCGCAGTAACGGAGCCTTGAGCGGAGAGCACACAGCGGCCATGGAAACGAAATGCGGGTCTTCATGCCCGACTGCGAACGTGGTCCCGCTTCGGCTCGGCTGCCAAGGTAAAATCATTGCTGGCCGGCATTGACGCCGTACTGCACGTAGGACAGGTGAACAACTGGAGGCTGTCGCATCCCCGGCTCACTCCACGGGCTCCACAAACCGGTGCTTCCTCATTCCGCTATAGTCATGACCGAGTTGCTGGGGTAAAGCGCCTAGCGTGCGGGGAAACAATTTTTGCCGTGAATTGCAGTGCTAGATGGGAATAAATTGGCCTGTACTCGTCGATGCTGCGATTCGAGATGAGAATCTCCCTCTTCACGATCCTAAGCCATTGATCGACGAAACCGGGCTCGGCACAACCAAGATGCAAATTACTCGTCTGGCCTTCGCCAGCCAAATTGCCTTGACCACAGCTCTGATCGCAGAGCCAGATGGTGGTCTTGTAGCAACCCAAGGAGCCCTATCCTTCGCGTATGCGGTAAGTCTATCACGGGAGTGCCTATGTAATCCCACGAAAGATGGCTACTAACAACTGCAATTCCAGTACGGGTATGGGTTCCTATCTTACGGAGATCTCGTCCGTCCCGTTGTGAACGCAACTCCGAACGTCATCTACCATTCTCGGGACTTGTCTAAAGGCGGTCCTGTCGGCGTAACTCGCCCGAACTCGGACACGCTATACTCAACAACCTTCATTGACCTGTCGTCCTCCGACCTCATTCTAGCTATCCCAGAGATCAGAGACCGATACTGGATTTTCCCCTTCTACGATCCGTAAGTGCCTACACATACGCATTCCAACGTCTACCCTATAGTGTCCTTAGCCCAGATCTAACGGCTACGCCAAGGTATGGGAACAACATTGCAAACATCGGCAGCATCACCAACAACAGTGCCGGGAACTATCTCGTGCGCTATGACGACACGAACCCAGGCGTACAGTATACCGGTGTCAGGGGCGCGTTCAAGGCGTACATCAATTTGCCTACTGCCTATTCGCTCTCCTTCACTCGGATTCTCGTGCAGCACAACGAAGAGGATGCAGCGCGCGTGCATGCCATACAGGACCAATTCAACCTCACTGAACGCGACAGGTATTCTAGGCCCATCGCTCCACCCTTGAATCTAAGCATCTGGAACGATCCCAACTACCGCACCGGAGCGGCACCCTTGAATCTTACCGCGGCCCAGGCGGCTCTCAACTTGACTGCAAAACTGGCCGAGTTCAACCTACCCATAGTTCAGTACGACCGCTCCTGGGTGAATGCTACCCTTGCCCGTGCTGGAATTGCGAACGGCCGTTGGGTACAGCCCAACGGCACTAATCTAACTGCCGCCGTAGCGACAGCTGATGCCTCTAATGCGGCACTCCTCAGCCAGCCCGGCTTCACACTTGACTTCGGCAACAACTGGACGGCGAAGGATGCCAAGATCATTGGAGTCTACAACTCGTTCTACCAGGTCCGCTACTCTGTGGCAAAAGGAGGCTACCTCGCCCTGACCAAGGAGCAAGCAACGTATCCGGTGACGCCAGCCGTGACCTTGTTGGGAAACCAGTCTCTTCTTCTGTCATTTTCTGCTCGCCCCCGGATCACGTCTGGAGGATTCTGGAGCTTGACTGCCTATGGGGGCGACAACTATTTAATTCCTAATGCGCTGGACCGTTACTCGCTCGGGGATCGGTCCAACCTCACATTCCCTGACGGCCGATCCCTTGCAACAGGGCCGGATGGTCTTTTCCAGATTCTGATGCAGGCAGCGGATGTCGCGCCTCCCTCGAACTGGACAAATAAGTGAGTCCTTCTCTCTCTCAGCTTTCCGCAAGGATTCTAACCATTCCTTTGCAGCTGGCTTCCTACAACCGCGGGCGGCGGGTACTTGTCATACAACTGTAGGTTATCCCCTTTTCCCCTTGTATGGCTGTGTCTCTGACGAGCGATAACACAGTGCGGTGGTATGGGGCTGAGGAGTCCATGACAAATGGAAGTTATGTATATCCCAAAGCGACGATTATCGAGGCACTCCGAACCTAGAGACGATACAGCGCCATAATACTCCAAGGAGTTAGTGGAGAGAATGACCGGCACCAGCTCCTGCGATTTTTCTAGCTATATCACGGCAGCAAGATTCTTAGTAAGTACACTTGCAAAAAGTGATAGTCGTTAGATACAATAATACATTACTGGAGTATCCATACATTTTTCCAGTAGTATAATTAAAATAAATTACATCTTTATTTGAGAGAGCCAAGTCTATACTAAAACTTGAATCCACCTGTTCGGTTTTGCCACAGCCCCTCAGGATCGACTTCCGCCCTTGCCGCTCTTGCCATTGCCAAATTCTCAGGTCGCAGCCTTCCTGTGAAGTCTTGGGTATGGTAGGTGGCGCTGTGGAGCAGGGGAAGATAGGCTTCCGGAAGCCAGCCGGCTTTTGTGTAGTTCAACACCAAGTCGCGGGTCACTCCATACATAGTATTCATCGCGCTCACCATGGCTGTAGTTTCTGTTGTCCCTATATAACCGAACGCGTACTCGAACACGATATAGTCTACGGAATCGTCCATGCCGAGGACGTCGCCTCCCTTGGCCGCTGACTGTTGCGCCACTGACCTCGGGACCGGCGTCATGGATATCTCACTAAACACGCCGCCTATTGCGTAAGTGGTCGCGGTGACGGCTTTCCAGTGGTTGAAATACTCTCGTAGGATTTGGAGTGACACTTCCTCCCGAGAACCCACGCCCTGGACATCTCCGACGGGGAGCGGGGCGGTCTCGGTGCTCAGGCCGATCACAGAACCTTTGATGACTCCGAAATTCGTGGATTGGAGGAGGTCTGCGTAGCTTCTTGTGGAACATGTGTTGATGATGGAGAAAATTGAAAGAAACTTGCCGAACACCGCGGTTGGCGGAGTTGGCCCGTCGTAAAAGAGGAAGATGACCCATATTGGCAGCAAGCCACCGAGTGCCAGTTCGGAGGTAGGGATGATAGAGGCTCTGGCATCCTTGTTGTTCAACATGAAGTCGTTAATCGCCGACAAAACCTTCTCGCTGGTTGCGTTGTCGGCCGAATATGTAACGGTGCCTCCCCACACTTGCCCCTGCGGGTAGGCTTGCAGGGTGAAGGCGGTTACGATTCCGAACTCGTTGCCACCGCCGCGGAGTGAGCGGAATAAGTCGGGATGGCTGTAAAGAGTCACGTTGAGAATTGTGCTGTTGGCTAACACAAGCTCGTAGGCTAGAACAGAATTCGCTCCCCATCCGTACTCGCTCGACATGAAGCTCAGACCGCCGCCCATAAGGAATCCACCCACGCTATCCATGGCTGGGTGTCAGTAATTGACTAGAGTGGAAGTTTATGGAGCTACCAAGAGCATTTTTCGAGAGCAAGCGCTTAAATGCTCCTGATACTTGCCGAGAATGGCAGTAAAGAACGCGAGAAGGTAGACTGACCCAATATTTCCTATGCGACCCCCGACAGCCGTGAACCCAGTGCCGTCCAGTGCGTTGGCAACATCGTCCCAGCGATTTCCTGGCCCTATCCGCACGATCCCGCTGGCGGGGTCGAGAGTGACCTCGTTCAGCTTAGCGGTAGATACGATGGCACGACCGTCGATGCTGGCAAAGTACATGTTCGGGTTATGGCCGCCAGATTTGATTGCAAAGTTTTCGACTGAGCTGTCGCGTAGAACCGACACGATGAAGGCGACCTCCTCAGGCGACTTGGGGTACAAGATGCAGGCCGGCGCGAGCAATGTGCAAGCCAGTGACCAGTACTCAGTCTGCTCGGCATCCCATTCGAGCGACAAGGGCCATGCGACGTCGATGGACGACTTGCTGGAGACGAGGTTGCACACATCACTTGCGTAGGCGACGGCCGCCGCGGCCAAAGGCACAGCGACCCGGAATAGATCAAGATATCGCATTACGTTCGTTGATGCAATAGGAAGCAATTACTGGAGACATCTTGGAGGCAGGAAGCATTATTACTTATTTGGATTTTACCTGAGGATGCTACGAAGTTCTCGCGGTCGTTCAGTGCTGTCCGTTTTGGGAAGTGTGCGGACTTGTGTACATCAGCCTCATTGGACAAGATTAGGCCAAAACTAGCAATAGTGCCCGCGTTCTTCTTACCGGAACCTACTTGTTCTAGCTAGGTAGGGTTGCGTGCCACGCCCAATAATCGGGAATTCCCGAGCTAGCAAAGCTCGTCAGCGCTTGGGAAGCCCACCACCCTAGCTTAGCGGCCAATAGCACCACAAACTGATAACATTCTCAACCAAACGCAGAGATGATTCCACTTCCAAGCACAATGGGCACCATCGCTACCCCCAAGACGCCTACAGCCATGACCATGGAAAGGTAGGAAATGAGGAAAGCGGCACGGTATAGTACATGACGTTTCGGCGGTGGAGCTGCGTCCGTATAACCGAGTCGGTATACCCCGGCACGTATGGTACTTGTTCAGTGAATACGGGACTTGTCTGCCTACTGCGGCGCCTAGATTCACAGCCCCAAAATTTTAGAATGATGTCTTATTAAGCGCGTATTAGACGCTGTCGAGGGCAGCTCTGGCGTCAACATACTACTAGCGGACGATGGTACCTCTCGATAACTCTTTACAATCATCCCTAGGAGTGAAGAGTCCCTGCGGCGACTCTGGTTAATTCACGTACGGCATGGTTCTTGCCATTCCATCGCAATCAGATACGACTCGAAGAAAATGGCGTTCGATCTTCTGTTTATCGGGCTCATCCGCGCCGGAGAGAGACGCGATTAGCTCGGGGATGGCTTCGAGATACATGTCTCTCAGCTTAAAATGCCCGACGACGGCCTGATAATCTAGTAGCGTCATAGAATATTAGAATAAAGAGAGAATTCATTGTGCTATGTAACAATTTGGTTATCTGGTGGTTTTGCCTCGGCGTCCAATGGGAACAATTGAGCCCATAGATCTTGCCACAGCTCCGCGTCTCCGCCACTTTTCCAGATCCAGTAGTTAGGGCATTGCAATTAGCTGCATCAACCCCTTCTAACGGATCGACCTCTCGAGAAAAGCACGTATCGAGGGCTCTAACATTATAATCTAGTTGAGCCTGAGCCGCTAATCCTTGTTTACGCCGCTGTCAGAGCACCCTGCATAATCACATGCTGTCTGCTCGGGTAGGTCAGCCACATATTTCTCTACCGCACAAGATTTGCTCCTAAAATAAATAACTAAATAATAGCAATCGCTCTCTACAAGAGATCTCCTCCGTCTTCTGCGTGCCTGGGACGGCATCAGCCGGCCTTGGCTGGGAGAAGGGATTTCCATGCTAGATCTCTAGGAGATGATTGGTTTCGTGATAATGAGGTTAGATAAACCTAGATAGTCTTGAGCGAAAGAGGATTGTTAGAATGATGTATGTCGGGTGAAGGGGCCTCGCACTTGTTTGCTGTTCAAGGATTTCCCATGATCGAGCAGGCTTGCGAAATGAGTCGATCTGGTTGGTTCGTCATCATGGATTTTCGGGTGCCACCATAGGAAGCCAAGGAGCTTTCCTAGTGCATCAGCAATGACAGGATCGGGTCACCCCTGGCGCGCCTACAGGCCCCGTCATACCATAATACAATCGGTTCATCGCCAGCATGAGCCTCTCGTGAGGAGGTGTCATCGACGGAGCTCATGGTAACTTCGTGGAGGAGGAAAAATGCTCAAGGTGTATATGTAATGTAACGCTAACGAAGAATCTATAAACAAGATGGAAGCTGCGGGTTGCAATACAAGATGCAAGACTATGACCTTAGTCTGCGTAGGAATTAATATGAACCTGTCATATATTAAAATTGGAGTATTGAATTGGAGACGTAGCTCCGAGAGTGCCATTCTTAGGTCCAGTCCTGGTTGTGAAAGTCGCCGCAACCTCTCCTCAATCCCCACCGAGTGATCTAGATCACCCTAGCCTTACGATGACGCTGCCCAGGCTCTTAGAGAACTTTATAGGCGCTATTCCAAAGGTCACAGTCGTTAAGATCGAATGCACACGAAGGACTCGTCGCCGAGAATGGAAAGGTCCATGTAGGTCACACCAGCCCCCTGGCCCCCAAGCTGACCTTGAGTCACTGTGGCCTTCGCCCCCGCTTTGAGTATCGGCGAGGGCGATGAGTCTCCACTCCTGCATCCTACAGTCACCCATTGATTCTACAATAGCCTATCACAGGTGGTCTCGATAGAGCTTCGCCCGGCGAGTCATAAAAGGCAGGTGGTGTGCACAGCCCGAGACGATATACCTAAGAGAGTGGCCACCCTGCACAAAAAGCATCTAGTCGTCCACCGTGTAAACGTTCTACTAGTATTCTTGCAGACCGAACCTATTAGATGTAGACTATCTCACCTTGCTCCCTATCGCTATTTACCTGCGTTTTTGTGCAGAGAAGCTCGTCTGACACTAGGCATCGAGACTAGAGCGGCTTACTTTGGGCCACCTCGTCTTTGAAGGCCCCAATCGGATATCCACCCTCCGCTCGAAGACATCGAGAACATTTGTCATTCAACAACATCCGACCAACAAGCAACACACCTACCAGGTGTTTACCGTTTCCTTCCTCTTTCAAAAGAGGCATACCTATCGAAAACCGAGATGGCGGATACTGGTTGCCGCACGACTTCGAGCTCGACAATTGAAACGGCAGGCACTTTGGGAAGCATAGGTCTCGCCTCGCATAGGAACGACGAGCAGAATGACGCTCTAATTGAGGTTAGGTCGGTTTTTCGTCGCTTTACACTCGCGATCGTACCCTTATAAGATGCTAGTGGCCTATCGGATGACCTTTCCCGGCTCTCCGTGAGCGACGATAGCGAGGACTCATTCCGGTCCGAAGTCCAATTCGACTCTGTGCAATGTCTTTTCTGCCAATGTAGTAGCTCAAGCTTTGACGAAAACCTCGAGCACATGTCAAAGGCGCATGGTCTCTTTATCCCCGACAAAACCCATTTGATAGTCGATACTCACACATTAGTTGAGTACTTCCATCTTGTCATATATGGTTACTTCGAGTGTTTGTATTGCGGCTCCCAGCGTGCCAGTGCGCAAGGAGCGCAGCAACACATGCTCGGCAAAGGGCACTGCAAAATCGACATCTCGCGTGAGGGATCCGAATATAAAGATTTTTATGACTTCGGCTCTACATCTGAAGACTCCGACAGCGATGCTGAGGACGTCGAGTCGGATAGAGGACGCTTGATGACCAGCTTTGTCGATACGGATCAATCAATGCGGTTGCCGTCCGGGAAGATTCTATTGCATCGATCCCAAGCTAAGCCACGACCGCGTCGCCATATCCTGCCGAGTCCCGAAGCTCCGACCCGCGCATCCCAAGGCCCTGCAGGCTTGGCTTTCCCCGAGCCAGACCAGACATCTCCCTCCACGGCGTCTTCGGATTCGAAATCGAAGAGACTAGTGAAACGAGAAGCAGTGTTTTCCAACCAACTTGCCAGCTTACGAGCAGATGATAGACGTTCTCTGATGCACTTGCCGCTAGCGACGCAGCGAGCCATCGTGGCGAAGGGCCGAAAGCAAGTAGAACAAGCGAGGCAGGACGAAAACAAGATGCGGCTCAAAATACAGCTCAAGGCTAATCCGTAGATGGTGGATGAATGGGGATAGGATGCATAGCGACACTTTCCCGCAGCTGACGCCGAATCTGGCACAGCTCAAACCGGGACTGGGAGAACACCGCATTTAATCAACGGTTGACGTCAAGGAGTACTTGTAGGATGGGGGCAAATAAATTTCTTTTGGATGCATATGAGAGACTGAGAGATAGAAGTGGCTGGTGATGGGCGGCCGAGAAAATGTTTGGCGGAGTTACTGCATACAATAGACGAGAGCATGAACAAAAGGAAGGTCGGCTTGCAATCCGGTATCTGTCTAGCCACCAACAAGCGAAACTGCGCGTCGTATGGGCGTTCACAGAAGTTGACATGAGGGAAGAGTGCAGAAGCAATCGTTGGACGCCAATCTACCACCATTGGCTCTGCACATGACTGCCATCGTCGAGCATTGTGGTGGTGGAGACGCGCACTCTAGGCGCGCTATCCCGAGTACCCAGTTGGAGACGTTCCAGATTGCTATATGTAACTGAACGCGATTAGCAAATGCAGTCTGCTAGAGTTTTCCCCGGCAGTATGTATTCATTTAACGATCATCGTTCCCTCGTGCACAAAGCTGCTGGGGTGCCAGGATGCCTTGCCCGCGATAATTGCTCCGACATTGACTGTATCCTTTTCTAGGAAAGGTGATACAGCGCTGCGGGGCCACTGAGTTGGACATGTGAGAACTAAGTAGTGTCTGCCGAGCACCAAAGGTTCCAATATTCTGGAACAGGAAAAACGTGGCGCACGGCGCGGGTCAAGATTGCTCCTATCACGGGTCATGGATTAAAATTATTACCCGCCGCCATTTTGCATTTTTTGAACCTCAAACCTCCAGTGTGCTCTTCGTCTGGACGATTCTTCGAGTTGGGGCAACGAACGCGCTTCTCCTCACCAGCCTGAGCCTTAAGCCGAACCACTAACAAAACGCGGGGTGAGACCCCTTCTACCGCTGACATAGCATTATGCTCGCGCCGCTTGTGGCTGTAGCCTGTGCGCTGGTCGCAGTCTACTTGTTCCGGGCCCTACAGTACAAGCGCTTCAAGCAATATGGAAACTTCCCTCAACTCCCTCCTTCGCTCCTCTGGGGACATCTCCAGACGGTCGATGAGTATGGCCGCCGCATACCGCCCAAGGCGCATATCGATATGGCCTTCGCGGCCATGCATAAAGACCTAGGCCGCCCGCCGGTGATGCTGGTCGACCTACGTCCCGTCGCCTCGTGCATGGTCGTCGTTGGAAGCCACACCGTCGCCGAGCAGATCGTGAAACCCACAGCCCGTTTTCCGTATAGCCCTCCGAAAGTCCCCGAGATCTGGAGGCAGATTCTGCATCTAACTGGCCCGACCTCGATCATATCAGCCGGCGGAGAGGAATGGAAGTCCCTTCGAAAGCGTTTCAACCCAGGCTTCGCCCCCCAGAACATAATGAGGCTGCTGCCTTCTATCCTAGACAAAATATCGCTCTTTGCCGATCACATCGATGGATTTGCGCGCACCGGAGAGGAATTTCCATTCCAAAAGTATGCGACCGATCTCACCTTTGACATCATCGGGAGGGTAGTCCTCGACCTGGACATGGATGCACAGAAAGCGCAGCCGACCGAGTTTATGCGTATCTACCGCAGGCTCATTGCGACATACGCTGGCGAAGCCCTGGACCTGCCGTGGTGGTGTACGCCAGGTACGGAGTGGAAGCGCTATCGGCTGGGCCGACAGGTCAGGAAGATGCTCCGAGCCATCGTGCACAGTCGGCACGCCGAGGCAAAGGGCAAAGTCAATTCCCCTAGCATTCTCTTCATGAGTCTCGCTGACGTCGATGTTTTGACGCCGGAGCTGGTGGACGTGACCTGTGATCAGCTGTCCAGCTTCCTATTCGCGGGTCACGATACAACTAGCACCCTCATGTCCTGGGCCTTTTACGAACTTTCGCGCACGCCCCATGCGCTCCGCGCTGTCCGCGCCGAGCTGGACGAGCTGTTCGGCCCAGATTCGAGCCCCGCAGCTGTGCGCGCCCGCCTCCTTGCGCCTGGCGGCCAGGAGCTTATCAATCGCATGCCCTACTCGACTGCTGTGATCAAAGAGACCCTACGGCTCTGGCCTCCGGGCGCGACATCGCGCATGCCGAAGGTTGGGGATGGCTACACTATTCGCACGCCGGAAGGTGAGCTTTGCCTAGATGGCATGATGGTGTACCAGATCTCCTATATCATCCAGCGCGACCCGGACAGCTTCGGAGAGACGGCCGACAAATTTGTCCCGGAGCGCTGGCTGGACGACAGCGACGAGATCCCAGTCGGGGCTTGGCGGCCGTTCGAGCGGGGACCACGAGGCTGCATTGGACAGGAGCTGGCCACAATGGAGGCACGCGTCTTGATGGCTATGTTGGCTCGGCGCTTCGAGTTTACCAAAGTCGGGCGCGGCGCGGTGGCTGTCGGCCCATCTGGAGAGCCGGAGCTGGACTCGAACCAACAATACAAGGTCACTTCGGAACTTTACCAGGTATGGCACCTTACCTAATTATCACCTCCCACCGCTACCCATCCCTGCAAACCACATTTAGATGTTTGCTGCTAACCGGGCGCATGCAGACCCGACAGGTGACGTCCAAGCCAATAGACGACATGATGATGACGGTCCGGGTCCGGTAGCTCCCGCCGTAGCGAGACGGCTGTCGCACCGAGGTGGGCTATAGCGCGAGGACTGGCGCCCGGCAGCCAGCGATAGGGCCACTCGTGTTTGCGCCAGCGCAGCGGGGTCGCAGGGGCTATCTAGCAGGGGTTGGGGCGCTGCAATCCGTCGCAGCGCAAAGATGGCACGTTGTGGATAAAGAGGGAGCCAGTCGGAAAGAGAACAGGGGACAGGAGGGGTTAGTCCGAGACGGAATTCGCTACGAGAATGGTACTAGGAACTGCGAGTTGGCAATAATAGCAGCCAACGACAGCCGACGTTAAACTAACGACAGCCAACAGGAGCGCCACCTTGGCCACGCCGAAGGCCGGGACCATCCGCTCGGGTGGCTCGGACGCATAGCACATGAAGCCGCCCCTCGGTGTCTCTCTGTGCCCCTCTTAAGGCCCCGCGCTCCTCGACCCTTATGCCGAAGGTCAGGATCCGGCAAGGCAAGACGACTGCACGGCTGCATACTTCTCGATGGAGATCCCGGAGCAATTGGTAGCCCTTTTGACGTGGCAGAACGCCGCTGGCGCTGTCGGCGTGTATTATGTAGCTAGGACCTGTTACCGATTGTTTCTGCATCCGCTGGCGCGATTCCCTGGCCCCAAACTCGCCGCCGCGACACGGTGGTATGAAGGCTACTATGACGTGGTGCTCAATGGCCAGTACACGTTTAAAATTGGGGAGCTGCATCGAAAATACGGTGCGCCACCTCATCAGATCCTACAATCCATTGCGCGCTGACACTCCCCGCCCAGGCCCAATCGTTCGCATCAGCCCGGACGAGCTCCATATCAACGATCCTGCCTTCTTCAATCAGCTATATCGCTACGAGGGGCGCTGGGACAAGTACGATTGGGCGTACGGTGCATTTGGCGCCCCGTATTCCACCATCTGCTGCATCGACCACGACCTCCACAAGCAGCGGCGTGCCCCGATCGAGCGCTATCTGTCCAAGGCGAACGTGATCAAGAACCAGCACATCATCCGCCACACGACTGCCGTGCTCTGCGATCGCCTTGCCGAGTTCGAAGGAACGGGGAAGTCGGTGAACCTGGGAACCGCGCTAAGCGCCTATGTGCGGGACGTAGCGGGGGAATGGCTCCACGGGAAGCAATGGAACAACCTCCAGGCTGAGGATTTCAACGCGGGCATGACTGCTATCTTCCAGAGCGCGGGCAAAATCTGGCGGATAACAAAGCACTTCCGATGGTTTGGTCCCCTCATGAAGTCAATCCCGCCCGCCGTCATAAACGCGGTTGGCGACCAAGGTTCCAAGGACTTTTTCGGCTTTCTTGCGGTTGGTTTCCCTCGCGTTCTCCGCTGGCTGTAGTTGCCAAACTGACGGACATTCCAAAGGAAATGCTTGAAACTACCGAACAAGGATTGTCTAGTATGGACCCATCGAAGCAAAGCGACACGAAGGAGTATCCGACGATAGTCCACGCCATCGCCAGCTCCACATTACCCCCATCGGAAAAGACGGCGACTCGCATCAGCGACGATACCATGACGGTCACGGGCGCAGCGTTCGAAACCACTGCTGCTGCCCTTCGCGTAATCTTGTACTATCTGTATAGCGACCCGCAGGTGCTTGTTAAGCTTCGTGCGGAGATCAACGAGGCCGTTCGCGAGCACGGAGAATCCGAGCTTGGCCTGGCCATCCTAGAAAAACTCCCCTACCTTACAGCGGTGTTAACCGAAGGCTTGCGACTAGCCCCGGGCATTGCGACACGCCAGGCACGTGTCGCACCTGACCGCGACCTGCTGTTCGAAGAGTGGCGTATCCCGGCCGGCACACCGGTCGGTATGACCGTATTGCTCCTCCATATGGACGAGCGAGTGTACTCTGACCCGGAACGGTTCGCGCCGGAGCGGTGGCTAGAGCCATCAGCTGCCCGTCGAAAGGATAGGACGTTTGCGCCCTTTTCCAAAGGATCGCGCATCTGCGCCGGCATGCAGTATGTATTTTGGCCCCCCTATTGTGCCGTGACTTTAACATGGTTGCTAACTTCGCTACTGCAGCCTCGGATGGGCAGAAATGTATTATGTCGTGTCCGTGCTTGTGCAAACGTTCGATTTCAAGTTTGACGGTGCCGGTCCGAAGGACGTCAAGCCTTATAGCGACCAAATTGTCATCGGCACCAAAGATTCGAGCGGAATTAAGGCGTTTGTGAGCAGGCACCATCCTGACATGCCAAGTACTAAAAAAACCGAAGCATCGTAATAGGTTCATGATAATGACTTGCGATGAGTTCTGCGGGCATGTAGCCACGCCGTAATAATACCCACTTCCTACGACGACATAATGAGCCCCTCCGAGAAGATGTTACGGTGATAATTGTGAAATTAGTCAATAGCGACCAGCGCTCTTGCTCGACCTGCATGGAACCCTAAGAGCGAGAAAGTAATCCAGCATAAGGCACTGAAAAGTTCGGCCTCAAGGGGCACGAGAGAACCGATCTGTCTCTGCTATCGAATTCCGGAGGAATTCTTATTGGACCGAGCTCACCCACCTGCTTTGAATGGTGCAAGATAGAGGAGCAGGACCAAATACAACCCAACGGTTCCTCGGACGTTTTGAGCCAGATGTGCCAAGCCATAGCTCTATGCTACTAGAGCAGGCACTTATGACACGGAATTTCGCTTTGTTCTCAAGAAAGTAGTCGTGATTTTAAGTCCACCAATAGACGTGACGACACTGTCTAGGGTGGTGATTCAATTGGTGGAGCTAACAACTTCGCCGGAGTACGCCAAGAACGATCACTGGGTCCAATTCTAGTTAAGCCAAGCCATGTAATTGTGCATTATTCAAGAAACGATAAACGGCAGGGAGTTAGAGGTCCTGTATATATAAACCAAGATTCTGCCGGCCCAATTCTGTTCTTTGTCTATCCAGCAGTGGACTGCTGAGACGGAAGCCCGCTACTACCCGACAATGTGTAGCATTCGCCTCCCCCGATCCGTAGCACTGCTAGCTACCCTTCTCGGTGCTACTCATGGCGCCGAGATCTATGTTTCCCCCTCTGGGACTGGCTCAGGGTCGATGACAGCTCCCTATGGATCGATCCAGTCGGCGGTGAACGCGGCAGTCGCCGGAGATACGATATATCTTCGCGCGGGCACCTATTCGCCTACCTCCAATATACAGATCACCAAGAGTGGCAAACTCACCTCACCAATTACCCTGAGGTCGTATCAAAAGGAAAAAGTGATCATTGACGGTGAAGGTCTGCCAGGGTAAGCATGCCAAGGAGAGACTACTAATGTCCTGTTGCTAATGAGAGGCCGGAGGAAAGGACACCATATGGAGTGGGAGAGTCACTTCCGAATGGAGAGAGGGGGATCCTGCACATTGAGAAAGCTAACTACTGGAAATTCTACAATCTCGAGTAAGTATTCGCTAATTCCTGTCATGTAACCGGACGACCTAACGGTATATCAGGCTGATCAACGGGCCGTACGGCGTGTATGCCCGGGATGCATCTCACAACTACTACGAGCTCCTCTCAACTCATGACAACTATGAGTCAGGCTTCCAGCTCCAGGGGACTTCATCTAACAACACAGTGGTTTACCTCGACTCGTACCGCAACCGAGATCCTCGCAAGAACGGAGAGAGTGCGGATGGATTCGCCTGCAAAGAAGGGTCCGGTGAGGGTAACGTGCTGCGAAATGCCCGTCTATGGGACAACGTTGATGATGGGCTTGATCTCTATATGTTTGGATCGCCCGTCACTATCGAAGAGGTGTACGCGTGGGGGAACGGCTTCAACCGTTGGGGCTTTACCCCGTTTGAAGGTGACGGCAACGGATTCAAGCTCGGTATCACGGACAACCCCCCAGCCAACCACATTGTCCGCAACTCGATGGCATTCTCAAACGCCAAGAAAGGCTTCATCGACAATGGGAACCCCGGCTCGCTGACCTTTGAGCGCACTACAGCATGGAACAATGGCGATACGGGGTACGTCATGCGCAGCTCATCGTCAAAGCTGACCGCGAACATCGCCGCGGGCAATGTAGGGAGCGCGCAGGTTAGCTTGGTTTCGACAACCACGTCATCCGGTAACTCGTGGGATTCGGGCACGACTTGGTCTAACAGCTCGTTCAAGAGCGTCGATCCTTCTGCCCTGAAAGGCGCTAGGGGATCGGACGGGAGAATCCAGGCGAGCGACTTCTTGCTTCCAGCTTCGGGTCAAGCCATTGGAGCTACGACGAAAGTTGACGTCTGATATTGTGAACTACTGCTTTCTAATTTAGTAATTAGTTCTTTTGGAATATATTACAATGCTGCCTATTTAACCACCACCTGTTAAAGTCCTTTGGTATTCGAGTTTAGCCCATGGCAGCGCGAACAATTTTACCCATATTACCGTGAAATCCACAAATCCCCAACAATCACGATCACCAGGAGTAGATATAGTTTGTCTTCGTTGGTCTCTACTATTGTGCTGACTGAATACTATAAACCTGCCGTTCAAGATGTAAGTCGCTGGTTTTCTTTTCTTATCCGTCCTCCTCATCCAAGTTAGCGGTCTCTTCGCCTAGGGCATAGAACGTTTAACTATAGCGCAATTTCGCAGCCAACGAAAAGTGGGGGAGATCAAGCTTCTCTGCTCGCCCTAGTAGCCTCCTCATCTCTATGCGTGACTTAACAACAAGTGCTAGCTGTAATTCTTTAGAATTAGGTTTGACGTTAGGGGAATCGACTCTAAAATAGACTTTAAGTAGAGGAGCTATGCCACTCCGAGTCTAAGAATGCCTGCCGAGTATGGAGTCTTTAATTATAGCGTTAAACTATCTCGCCTTTAAAGACCTAAAATGGCGGCTAGTAATCTTTTCCTCTGTTGGTTTACTACACGTGATCGCAATCAAAAAGAGCAGGCAAATGTAAAAGCAAACTGCTAAGGGGCCTCTGTGGTATGGTCTTGTGAAGTGGTTGTATTTAGGTCATGATATCTGTAAGTGTCTCTTCTGGAAGCTAAGTTGACTGCTCGAATGAGCTCTGGATCCTCCATACCGGCTCGAGTGAACGCTACGAATCCACGATCCATACCTACGATCCAACATCCTCCCTACATATGCCTGCCATTCCTAGTCGCCGGAGAGTTATAGACCCCCATCTGGGCGGCTCGCTCAAGTATATGCATGCTATGTGGCAAATGTTCAGAGCCCTCAGCCTCTCGTAACATGTGCTGATCAACCACAGCACCCTTATCGAGCAGTAGTTTGACTACCGCCTCGTTTCCATTCCTAGAAGCCTCTCGTAAGGCCTCCTGATCAACCACAGCACCCTTCTCGAGCAGTAGTTTGACTACCGCCTCGTTTCCATAAC